>JBAPLH010001604.1:0-32010 GCA_037897445.1 Ceriops zippeliana
TGTGTTTAGTTTTATCACCCAAAGGACTCATTCATCTTAGTTTGCTTTTCGTTACTAATATGATGTCGTTTATTTCTGAAATAATGAGTCCTTCTATTCACTTTATGCTAAACACGCTCCTATTGTTGTGCCGAGCACTATTTTTTGTTGCAATAACCATGAAATTATCTTTTGTCTCCTTATTAAACAAACTCTATTCATCAAGAAGAAAATTAGTCCATATCTAAACAATTCATTCAATACAATCAAATAATGGGGTTCATGATGTTCATTAGGTATTCTTATTGATGTTAATTGTTTGAATTCCAAAATAAGCAATCCATCAGAACATTTCTTGGTTTGGAACACTTGTCTTTTGTACCCAAACACACTTTTTTGACACAACGATCATTAGATTAATATTTATAACTAAATTACACAGTATATTAATTAAAACAAACATGTCGATGCACTATTGAAAATTTAAAATGTGTTTAGTTTCATCACCCAAAGGACTCATTCATCTTAGTTTGCTTTTCGTGCCAATGTGAATTGGTTTATTTCCTAAATAATGAGTCCTTACTATTCACTTTATGCTAAACAAGCTCCTTTTGTTGTTACAAGCACTATTTTTTGCTGCAATAACCATGAAATTAATCTTTTGTCTCCTTATTAACAACTCTATTCATCAAGAAGAAAATGTCCATATCTATACAATTCATTCAATACAATCAAACAATGGGGGTTCATGATGTTCATTAGGTTTTTCTTATTGATGTTAATTTGGTTGAATTCTATAAAATAAACAATCCCTCAGAACATTTATGGTTTTGGAACAGTTTGTCTTTTTGGACCCCAAACACACTTTTTGTCACAACGATCATGAGATTACCAATTATAAACTAAAATTACATAGTATATTAATTAAAACAAACATGTAGATGCACTATTGAAAAATTAAAATGTGTTTTAGTTTCATCACCCGGAGGACTCATTCATCTTTAGTTTGCTTTTCGTTACTAATGTGAATTGGTTTATTTCCTAAAATAATGAGTCCTTCTATTCACTTTATGCTAAAACAAGCTCCTTTTGTTGTTACAAGCACTATTTTTGCTGCAATAATAACCATGAAATTATCTTTTGTCTCCTTATTAACAACTCTATTCATCAAGAAAGAAAATGTCCATATCTAAACAATTCATTCAATACAATCAAACAATGGGGTTCATGATCTTCATTAGGTTTTCTTATTGATGTTAATTGGTTGAATTCCAAAACAAAACAATCCATCAGAAACATTTCTAGTTTGGAACACTTGTCTTTTGTACCCAAACACACTTTTTGACACAATGATCATTAGATTAACATTTATAACTAAATTACACATTATATTAATTAAAACAAACATGATCGATGCACTATTTGAAAATTTAAATGTGTTTAGTTTTCATCACCCAAAGGACTCATTCATCTTAGTTTGCTTTTTCGTGCTAAAGTGATTCGGTTTTATTTCCTAAAATAATGAGTCCTTCTTTTCACTTTATGCTAAACAAGATCCTTTTGTTGTTACAAGCTCTATTTTTCATGCCATAACCATGAAATTATCTTTTGTCTCCTTATTAACAACTTTATTCATCAAGAAAGAAAATGTCCATGTCTAAACAATTCATTCAATACAATCAAACAATGGGGTTCATGATCTTCATTAGGTTTTCTTATTGATGTTAATTGGTTGAATTCCAAAATAAACAATCCCATCAGAACATTTCTGGTTTGGAACAGTTGTCTTTTGTACCCAAACACACTTTTTGACACAACGATCAGTGAGATACACATTTATAACTAAATTACATAGTATATTAATTAAAACAAACATGTTAGATGCACTATTAAAATTTAAATGTGTTTAGTTTTCATCACCCAAAGGACTCATTCATCTTAGTTTGCTTTTCGTTCTAATGTGAATTGGTTTATTTCCTAAATAATGAGTCCTTCTATTCACTTTATGCTAAACAACGCTCCTTTTGTTGTTACAAGCACTACCATTTTTGCTGCAATAACCATGGAAATTATCTTTTGTCTCCTTATTAACAACTCTATTCATCAACAAGAAAATGTCCATATCTATACAATTCATTCAATACAATCAAACAATGGGCTTCATGATCTTCATTAGGTTTTCTTATTGATGTTAATTGGTTGAATTCCAAAATAAACAATCCATCAGAACATTTCTGGTTTGGAACACTTGTCTTTTGTACCCAAACACACTTTTTGACACAATGATCATTAGATAAACATTTTATAACTAAATTACACAGTATATTATTTAAAACAAACATGTCGATGCACTATTGAAAATTTAAATGTGTTTAGTTTCATCGCCCAAAGGAGTCATTCATCTTAGTTTGCTTTTCGTTCTAATGTGAATTGGTTTATTTCCTAAATAATGAGTCCTTCTATTCACTTTATGCTGAACAAGCTCCTTTTGTTGTTACAAGCACCATTTTTGCTGCAGTAACCATGAAATTATCTTTTGTCTCCTTATTAACAGCTCTATTCATCAAGAAGAAAATGTCCATATCTATACAACTCATTCAATACAATCAAACAATGGGGTTCATGATCTTCATTAGGTTTTCTTATTGATGTTAATTGGTTGAATTCCAAAATAAACAATCCATCAGAACATTTCTGGTTTGGAACAGTTGTCTTTTGGACCCAAACACACTTTTTGACACAATGATCATGAGATTAACATTTATAACTAAATTACATAGTATATTAATTAAAACAAACTTGTAGATGTACTATTGAAAATTTAAATCTGTTTAGTTTCATCACCTAAATGACTCATTCATCTTAGTTTGCTTTTCGTACTAATGTGAATTGGTTTATTTCCTAAATAATGAGTCCTTCTATTCACTTTATGCTAAACAAGCTCCTTTTTGTTGTTACAAGCACTATTTTTCTTGCAATAACCATGAAATTATCTTTTGTCTCCTTATTAACAACTCTATTCATCAAGAAGAAAATGTCCATATCTATTCAATTCATTCAATACAATCAAACAATGGGGTTCATGATCTTGATTAGGTTTTCTTATTGATGTTAATTGTTTGAATTCCAAAATAAACAATCCATCAGAACATTTCTGGTTTGGAACACTTATCTTTTGTACCCAAACACATTTTCTGACACAATGATCATTAGAATAACATTTATAACTAAATTACATAGTATATTAATTAAAACAAACATGTCGAAGCACTATTGAAAATTTAAATGTGTTTAGTTTCATCACCCAAAGGACTCATTCATCTTAGTTTGCTTTTCGTACTAATATGATGTCGTTTATTTCTGAAATAATGAGTCCTTCTATTCACTTTATGCTAAAACACGCTCCTTTTTGTTGTGCCGAGCACTATATTTTTGTTGCAATAACCATGAAATTATCTTTTGTCTCCTTATTAACAACTCTATTCATCAAGAAGAAAATGTCCATATCTAATACAATTCATTCAATACAATCAAACAATGGGGTTTCATGATCTTCATTAGGGTTTTCTTATTGATGTTAATTGGTTGAATTCCAAAATAAGCAATCCATCACAACATTTCTAGTTTGGAACACTTGACTTTTGTACCCAAACACACTTTTTGACACAACGATCATTAGATTCATATTTATAAGTAAATTACACATAGTATATTAATTAAAACAAACATGTCTATGCACTATTGAAAATTTAAATGTGTTTAGTTTCATCACCCAAAGGACTCATTCATCTTAGTTTGCTTTTCGTGCCAATGTGAAATTGGTTTATTTCCTAAATAATGAGTCTTACTATTCACTTTATACTAAACAAGCTCCTTTTGTTGTTACAAGCACTATTTTTGCTGCAATAACCATGAAATAATCTTTTTGTCTCCTTATTAACAACTCTGTTCATCAAGAAGAAAATGTCCATATCTATACAATTCATTCAATACAATCAAACAATGGGGTTCATGATGTTCATTAGGTTTTTTCTTATTGATGTTAATTGGTTGAATTCTAAAATAAACAATCCCTCAGAACATTTATGGTTTGGAACAGTTGTCTTTTGGACCCAAACACACTTTTTGTCACAACGATCATGAGATTACCAATTATAACTAAATTACATAGTATATTAATTAAAACAAACATGTAGATGCACTATTGAAAATTTAAATGTGTTTAGTTTCATCACCCGGAGGACTCATTCATCTTAGTTTGCTTTTCGTTCTCATGTGAATTGGTTTATTTCCTAAATAATGAGTCCTTCTATTCACTTTATGCTAAACAAGCTCCTTTTGTTGTTACAAGCACTATTTTTGCTGCAATAACCATGAAATTATCTTTTGTCTCCTTATTAACAACTCTATTCATCAAGAAGAAAATGTCCATATCTAAACAATTCATTCAATACAATCAAACAATGGGGTTCATGATCTTCATTAGGTTTTCTTATTGATGTTAATTGGTTGAATTCCAAAATAAACAATCCATCAGAACATTTCTTGTTTAGAACACTTATCTTTTGTAACCAAACACATTTTCTGAAACAATGATCATTAGAATAACATTTATAACTAAATTACATAGTATATTAATTAAAACAAATATGTCGAAGCACTATTGAAAATTTAAATGTGTTTAGTTTTATCACCCAAAGGACTCATTCATCTTAGTTTGCTTTTCGTACTAATATGATGTCGTTTATTTCTGAAATAATGAGTCCTTCTATTCACTTTATGCTAAACACGCTCCTATTGTTGTGCCGAGCACTATTTTTGTTGCAATAACCATGAAATTATCTTTTGTCTCCTTATTAACAACTCTATTCATCAAGAAGAAATTGTCCATATCTAAACAATTCATTCAATACAATCAAATAATGGGGTTCATGATGTTCATTAGGTATTCTTATTGATGTTAATTGGTTGAATTCCAAAATAAGCAATCCATCAGAACATTTCTAGTTTGGAACACTTGTCTTTTGTACCCAAATACACTTTTTGACACAACGATCATTAGATTCATATTTATAAGTAAATTACACAGTATATTAATTAAAACAAACATGTCGATGCACTATTGAAAATTTAAATGTGTTTAGTTTCATCACCCAAAGGACTCATTCATCTTAGTTTGCTTTTCGTGCCAATGTGAATTGGTTTATTTCCTAAATAATGAATCTTACTATTCACTTTATGCTAAACAAGCTCCTTTTGTTGTTACAAGCACTATTTTTGCTGCAATAACCATCAAATAATCTTTTGTCTCCTTATTAACAACTCTGTTCATCAAGAAGAAAATGTCCATATCTATACAATTCATTCAATACAATCAAACAATGGGGTTCATGATGTTCATTAGGTTTTCTTATTGATGTTAATTGGTTGAATTCTAAAATAAACAATCCCTCAGAACATTTATGGTTTGGAACAGTTGTCTTTTGGACCCAAACACACTTTTTGTCACAACGATCATGAGATTACCAATTATAACTAAATTACATAGTATATTAATTAAAACAAACATGTAGATGCACTATTGAAAATTTAAATGTGTTTAGTTTCATCACCCGGAGGACTCATTCATCTTAGTTTGCTTTTCGTTCTCATGTGAATTGGTTTATTTCCTAAATAATGAGTCCTTCTATTCACTTTATGCTAAACAAGCTCCTTTTGTTGTTACAAGCACTATTTTTGCTGCAATAACCATGAAATTATCTTTTGTCTCCTTATTAACAACTCTATTCATCAAGAAGAAAATGTCCATATCTAAACAATTCATTCAATACAATCAAACAATGGGGTTCATGATCTTCATTAGGTTTTCTTATTGATGTTAATTGGTTGAATTCCAAAACAAACAATCCATCAGAACATTTCTAGTTTGGAACACTTGTCTTTTGTACCCAAACACACATTTTGACACAATGATCATTAGATTAACATTTATAACTAAATTACACATTATATTAATTAAAACAAACATGTCGATGCACTATTGAAAATTTAAATGTGTTTAGTTTCATCACCCAAAGGACTCATTCATCTTAGTTTGCTTTTCGTGCAAAAGTGATTCGGTTTATTTCCTAAATAATGAGTCCTTCTTTTCACTTTATGCTAAACAAGATCCTTTTGTTGTTACAAGCTCTATTTTTCATGCAATAACCATGAAATTATCTTTTGTCTCCTTATTAACAACTTTATTCATCAAGAAGAAAATGTCCATGTCTAAACAATTCATTCAATACAATCAAACAATGGGGTTCATGATCTTCATTAGGTTTTCTTATTGATGTTAATTGGTTGAATTCCAAAATAAACAATCCCTCAGAACATTTCTGGTTTGGAACAGTTGTCTTTTGTACCCAAACACACACTTTTTGACACAACGATCATGAGATTACCATTTATAACTAAATTACATAGTATATTAATTAAAACAAACATGTAGATGCACTATTAAAAATTTAAATGTGTTTAGTTTCATCACCCAAAGGACTCATTCATCTTAGTTTGCTTTTCGTTCTAATGTGAATTGGTTTTATTTCCTAAATAATGAGTCCTTCTATTCACTTTATGCTAAACACGCTCCTTTTGTTGTTACAAGCACCATTTTTGCTGCAATAACCATGAAATTATCTTTTGTCTCCTTATTAACAACTCTATTCATCAACAAGAAAATGTCCATATCTATACAATTCATTCAATACAATCAAACAATGGGCTTCATGATCTTCATTAGGTTTTCTTATTGATGTTAATTGGTTGAATTCCAAAATAAACAATCCATCAGAACATTTCTGGTTTGGAACACTTGTCTTTTGTACCCAAACACACTTTTTGACACAATGATCATTAGATTAACATTTATAACTAAATTACACAGTATATTATTTAAAACAAACATGTCGATGCACTATTGAAAATTTAAATGTGTTTAGTTTCATCGCCCAAAGGAGTCATTCATCTTAGTTTGCTTTTCGTTCTAATGTGAATTGGTTTATTTCCTAAATAATGAGTCCTTCTATTCACTTTATGCTGAACAAGCTCCTTTTGTTGTTACAAGCACCATTTTTGCTGCAGTAACCATGAAATTATCTTTTGTCTCCTTATTAACAGCTCTATTCATCAAGAAGAAAATGTCCATATCTATACAACTCATTCAATACAATCAAACAATGGGGTTCATGATCTTCATTAGGTTTTCTTATTGATGTTAATTGGTTGAATTCCAAAAAAAAAAAAAACAATCCATCAGAACATTTCTGGTTTGGAACAGTTGTCTTTTGGACCCAAACACACTTTTTGACACAATGATCATGAGATTAACATTTATAACTAAATTACATAGTATATTAATTAAAACAAACTTGTAGATGTACTATTGAAAATTTAAATCTGTTTAGTTTCATCACCTAAATGACTCATTCATCTTAGTTTGCTTTTCGTACTAATGTGAATTGGTTTATTTCCTAAATAATGAGTCCTTCTATTCACTTTATGCTAAACAAGCTCCTTTTGTTGTTACAAGCACTATTTTTCTTGCAATAACCATGAAATTATCTTTTGTCTCCTTATTAACAACTCTATTCATCAAGAAGAAAATGTCCATATCTATTCAATTCATTCAATACAATCAAACAATGGGGTTCATGATCTTGATTAGGTTTTCTTATTGATGTTAATTGTTTGAATTCCAAAATAAACAATCCATCAGAACATTTCTGGTTTGGAACACTTATCTTTTTGTACCCAAAAACACATTTTCTGACACAATGATCATTAGAATAACATTTATAACTAAATTACATAGTATATTAATTAAAACAAACATGTCGAAGCACTATTGAAAATTTAAATGTGTTTAGTTTCATCACCCAAAGGACTCATTCTTCTTAGTTTGCTTTTCGTACTAATATGATGTCGTTTATTTCTGAAATAATGAGTCCTTCTATTCACTTTATGCTAAACACGCTCCTTTTGTTGTGCCGAGCACTATATTTTGTTGCAATAACCATGAAATTATCTTTTGTCTCCTTATTAACAACTCTATTCATCAAGAAGAAAATGTCCATATCTAATCAATTCATTCAATACAATCAAACAATGGGGTTCATGATCTTCATTAGGTTTTCTTATTGATGTTAATTGGTTGAATTCCAAAATAAGCAATCCATCACAACATTTCTAGTTTGGAACACTTGACTTTTGTACCCAAACACACTTTTTGACACAACGATCATTAGATTCATATTTATAAGTAAATTACACAGTATATTAATTAAAACAAACATGTCTATGCACTATTGAAAATTTAAATGTGTTTAGTTTCATCACCCAAAGGACTCATTCATCTTAGTTTGCTTTTCGTGCCAATGTGAATTGGTTTATTTCCTAAATAATGAGTCTTACTATTCACTTTTATACTAAACAAGCTCCTTTTGTTGTTACAAGCACTATTTTTGCTGCAATAACCATGAAATAATCTTTTGTCTCCTTATTAACAACTCTGTTTCATCAAGAAGAAAATGTCCATATCTATACAATTCATTCAATACAATCAAACAATGGGGTTCATGATGTTCATTAGGTTTTCTTATTGATGTTAATTGGTTGAATTCTAAAAATAAACAATCCCTCAGAACATTTATGGTTTGGAATAGTTGTCTTTTGGACCCAAAACACACTTTTTGACACAACGATCATGAGATTACCAATTATAACTAAATTACATAGTATATTAATTAAAACAAACATGTAGATGCACTATTGAAAATTTAAATGTGTTTAGTTTCATCACCCGGAGGACTCATTCATCTTAGTTTGCTTTTCGTTCTAATGTGAATTGGGTTTATTTCCTAAATAATGAGTCCTTCTATTCACTTTATGCTAAACAAGCTCCTTTTGTTGTTACAAAGCACTATTTTTTGCTGCAATAACCATGAAAATTATCTTTTGTCTCCTTATTAACAACTCTATTCATCAAGAAGAAAATGTCCATATCTAAACAATTCATTCAATACAATCAAACAATGGGGTTCATGATTTTCATTAGCTTTTCTTATTGATGTTAATTGGTTGAATTCCAAAACAAACAATCCATCAGAACATTTCTAGTTTGGAACACTTGTCTTTTGTACCCAAACACACATTTTGACACAATGATCATTAGATTAACATTTATAACTAAATTACACATTATATTAATTAAAACAAACATGTCGATGCACTATTGAAAATTTAAATGTGTTTAGTTTCATCACCCAAAGGACTCATTCATCTTAGTTTGCTTTTCGTACAAAAGTGATTCGGTTTTATTTCCTAAAAATAATGAGTCCTTCTTTTCACTTTATGCTAAACAAGATCAAGATCCTTTTGTTGTTACAAGCTCTATTTTTCATGCAATAACCATGAAATTATCTTTTGTCTCCTTATTAACAACTTTATTCATCAAGAAGAAAATGTCCATATCTAAACAATTCATTCAATACAATCAAACAATGGGGTTCATGATCTTCATTAGGTTTTCTTATTGATGTTAATTGGTTGAATTCCAAAATAAACAATCCCTCAGAATATTTCTGGTTTGGGAACAGTTGTCTTTTTGTACCCAAACACACTTTTTTTGACACAACGATCATGAGATTACCATTTATAACTAAATTACATAGTATATTAATTAAAACAAACATGTAGATGCACTATTAAAAATTTAAATGTGTTTAGTTTCATCACCCAAAGGACTCATTCATCTTAGTTTGCTTTTCGTTCTAATGTGAATTGGTTTATTTCCTAAATAATGAGTCCTTCTATTCACTTTATGCTAAACACGCTCCTTTTGTTGTTACAAGCACCATTTTTGCTGCAATAACCATGAAATTATCTTTTGTCTCCTTATTAACAACTCTATTCATCAACAAGAAAATGTCCATATCTATACAATTCATTCAATACAATCAAACAATGGGCTTCATGATCTTCATTAGGTTTTCTTATTGATGTTAATTGGTTGAATTCCAAAATAAACAATCCATCAGAACATTTCTGGTTTGGAACACTTGTCTTTTGTACCCAAACACACTTTTTGACACAATGATCATTAGATTAACATTTATAACTAAATTACACAGTATATTATTTAAAACAAACATGTCGATGCACTATTGAAAATTTAAATGTGTTTAGTTTCATCGCCCAAAGGAGTCATTCATCTTAGTTTGCTTTTCGTTCTAATGTGAATTGGTTTATTTCCTAAATAATGAGTCCTTCTATTCACTTTATGCTGAACAAGCTCCTTTTGTTGTTACAAGCACCATTTTTGCTGCAGTAACCATGAAATTATCTTTTGTCTCCTTATTAACAGCTCTATTCATCAAGAAGAAAATGTCCATATCTATACAACTCATTCAATACAATCAAACAATGGGGTTCATGATCTTCATTAGGTTTTCTTATTGATGTTAATTGGTTGAATTCCAAAATAAACAATCCATCAGAACATTTCTGGTTTGGAACAGTTGTCTTTTGGACCCAAACACACTTTTTGACACAATGATCATGAGATTAACATTTATAACTAAATTACATAGTATATTAATTAAAACAAACTTGTAGATGTACTATTGAAAATTTAAATCTGTTTAGTTTCATCACCTAAATGACTCATTCATCTTAGTTTGCTTTTCGTACTAATGTGAATTGGTTTATTTCCTAAATAATGAGTCCTTCTATTCACTTTATGCTAAACAAGCTCCTTTTGTTGTTACAAGCACTATTTTTCTTGCAATAACCATGAAATTATCTTTTGTCTCCTTATTAACAACTCTATTCATCAAGAAGAAAATGTCCATATCTATTCAATTCATTCAATACAATCAAACAATGGGGTTCATGATCTTGATTAGGTTTTCTTATTGATGTTAATTGTTTGAATTCCAAAATAAACAATCCATCAGAACATTTCTGGTTTGGAACACTTATCTTTTGTACCCAAACACATTTTCTGACACAATGATCATTAGAATAACATTTATAACTAAATTACATAGTATATTAATTAAAACAAACATGTCGAAGCACTATTGAAAATTTAAATGTGTTTAGTTTCATCACCCAAAGGACTCATTCTTCTTAGTTTGCTTTTCGTACTAATATGATGTCGTTTATTTCTGAAATAATGAGTCCTTCTATTCACTTTATGCTAAACACGCTCCTTTTGTTGTGCCGAGCACTATATTTGTTGCAATAACCATGAAATTATCTTTTGTCTCCTTATTAACAACTCTATTCATCAAGAAGAAAATGTCCATATCTAATCAATTCATTCAATACAATCAAACAATGGGGTTCATGATCTTCATTAGGTTTTCTTATTGATGTTAATTGGTTGAATTCCAAAATAAGCAATCCATCACAACATTTCTAGTTTGGAACACTTGACTTTTGTACCCAAACACACTTTTTGACACAACGATCATTAGATTCATATTTATAAGTAAATTACACAGTATATTAATTAAAACAAACATGTCTATGCACTATTGAAAATTTAAATGTGTTTAGTTTCATCACCCAAAGGACTCATTCATCTTAGTTTGCTTTTCGTGCCAATGTGAATTGGTTTATTTCCTAAATAATGAGTCTTACTATTCACTTTATACTAAACAAGCTCCTTTTGTTGTTACAAGCACTATTTTTGCTGCAATAACCATGAAATAATCTTTTGTCTCCTTATTAACAACTCTGTTCATCAAGAAGAAAATGTCCATATCTATACAATTCATTCAATACAATCAAACAATGGGGTTCATGATGTTCATTAGGTTTTCTTATTGATGTTAATTGGTTGAATTCTAAAATAAACAATCCCTCAGAACATTTATGGTTTGGAATAGTTGTCTTTTGGACCCAAACACACTTTTTGACACAACGATCATGAGATTACCAATTATAACTAAATTACATAGTATATTAATTAAAACAAACATGTAGATGCACTATTGAAAATTTAAATGTGTTTAGTTTCATCACCCGGAGGACTCATTCATCTTAGTTTGCTTTTCGTTCTAATGTGAATTGGTTTATTTCCTAAATAATGAGTCCTTCTATTCACTTTATGCTAAACAAGCTCCTTTTGTTGTTACAAGCACTATTTTTGCTGCAATAACCATGAAATTATCTTTTGTCTCCTTATTAACAACTCTATTCATCAAGAAGAAAATGTCCATATCTAAACAATTCATTCAATACAATCAAACAATGGGGTTCATGATTTTCATTAGCTTTTCTTATTGATGTTAATTGGTTGAATTCCAAAACAAACAATCCATCAGAACATTTCTAGTTTGGAACACTTGTCTTTTGTACCCAAACACACATTTTGACACAATGATCATTAGATTAACATTTATAACTAAATTACACATTATATTAATTAAAACAAACATGTCGATGCACTATTGAAAATTTAAATGTGTTTAGTTTCATCACCCAAAGGACTCATTCATCTTAGTTTGCTTTTCGTACAAAAGTGATTCGGTTTATTTCCTAAATAATGAGTCCTTCTTTTCACTTTATGCTAAACAAGATCCTTTTGTTGTTACAAGCTCTATTTTTCATGCAATAACCATGAAATTATCTTTTGTCTCCTTATTAACAACTTTATTCATCAAGAAGAAAATGTCCATATCTAAACAATTCATTCAATACAATCAAACAATGGGGTTCATGATCTTCATTAGGTTTTCTTATTGATGTTAATTGGTTGAATTCCAAAATAAACAATCCCTCAGAACATTTCTGGTTTGGAACAGTTGTCTTTTGTACCCAAACACACTTTTTGACACAACGATCATGAGATTACCATTTATAACTAAATTACATAGTATATTAATTAAAACAAACATGTAGATGCACTATTAAAAATTTAAATGTGTTTAGTTTCATCACCCAAAGGACTCATTCATCTTAGTTTGCTTTTCGTTCTAATGTGAATTGGTTTATTTCCTAAATAATGAGTCCTTCTATTCACTTTATGCTAAACACGCTCCTTTTGTTGTTACAAGCACCATTTTTGCTGCAATAACCATGAAATTATCTTTTGTCTCCTTATTAACAACTCTATTCATCAAGAAGAAAATGTCCATATCTATGCAATTCATTCAATACAATCAAACAATGGGGTTCATGATCTTCATTAGGTTTTCTTATTGATGTTAATTGGTTGAATTCCAAAATAAACAATCCATCAGAACATTTCTGGTTTGGAACACTTGTCGTTTGTACCCAAACACACTTTTTGACACAATGATCATTAGATTAACATTTATAACTAAATTACACAGTATATTAATTAAAACAAATATGTCGATGCACTATTGAAAATTTAAATGTGTTTAGTTTCATCGCCCAAAGGACTCATTCATCTTAGTTTGCTTTTCGTTCTAATGTGAATTGGTTTATTTCCTAAATAATGAGTCCTTCTATTCACTTTATGCTAAACAAGCTCCTTTTGTTGTTACAAGCACCATTTTTGCTGCAATAACCATGAAATTATCTTTTGTCTCCTTATTAACAGCTCTATTCATCAAGAAGAAAATGTCCATATCTATACAATTCATTCAATACAATCAAACAATGGGGTTCATGATCTTCATTAGGTTTTCTTATTGATGTTAATTGGTTGAATTCCAAAATAAACAATCCATCAGAACATTTCTGGTTTGGAACAGTTGTCTTTTGGACCCAAACACACTTTTTGACACAATGATCATGAGATTAACATTTATAACTAAATTACATAGTATATTAATTAAAACAAACATATCGATGCACTATTGAAAATTTAAATGTATTTAGTTTCATCACCCAAAGGACTGATTCATCTTAGTTTGCTTTTCGTACTAATATGAAGTCGTTTATTTCCGAAATAATGAGTCCTTCTATTCGCTTTATGCTAAACACGCTCCTTTTGTTGTTACAAGCACTATTTTTCATACAATAACCATGAAATTATCTTTTGTCTCCTTATTAACAACTCTATTCATCAAGAAGAAAATGTCCATATCTATACAATTCATTCAATACAATCAAACAATGGGGTTCATGATCTTCATTAGGTTTTCTTATTGATGTTAATTGGTTGAATTCCAAAATAAACAATCCATCAGAACATTTCTAGTTTGGAACACTTGTCTTTTGTACCCAAACACACTTTTTGACACAATGATCATTAGATTAACATTTATAACTAAATTACACAGTATATTAATTAAACCAAACATGTCGATGCACTATTAAAAATTTAAATGTGTTTAGTTTTATCACCCAAAGGACTCATTCATCTTAGTTTGCTTTTCGTACAAAAGTTATTCGGTTTATTTCCTAAATAATGAGTCCTTCTATTCACTTTATGCTAAAGAAGTTCCTTTTGTTGTTACAAGCACTATTTTTCATGCAATAACCATGAAATTATCTTTTGTCTCCTTATTAACAACTCTATTCATCAAGAAGAAAATGTCCATATCTATACAATTCATTCAGTACAATCAAACAATGGGTTCATGATGTTCATTAGGTTTTATTATTGATGTTAATTGGTTGAATTCAAAAATAAACAATCCCTCAGAACATTCTTGTTTGGAACAATTGTCTTTTGGACCCAAACACACTTTTTGACACAATGATCTTGAGATTAACATTTATAACTAAATTACAGAGTATATTAATTAAAACAAACATGTAGATGCACTATTGAAAATTTAAATCTGTTTAGTTTCATCACCCAAAGGACTCATTCATCTTAGTTTGCTTTTCGTACTAATATGAAGTCGTTTATTTCCGAAATAATGAGTCCTTCTAGTCACTTTATGCTAAACACGCTCCTTTTGTTGTTAGAAGCACTATTTTTGTTGCAATTACCAAGAAATTATCTTTTGTCTCCTTATTAAAACCTCTATTCATCAAGAAGACAATGTCCATATCTCAACAATTCATTCAATACAATCAAACAATGGGGTTCATGATCTTCATTAGCTTTTCTTATTGATGTTAATTGGATGAATTCCAAAATAAGCAATCCATCAGAACATTTCTGGTTTGGAACACTTGTCTTTTGTACCCAAATACACTTTTTGACACAACGATCATTAGATTCACATTTATAACTAAATTACATAGTATATTAATTAAAACAAACATGTCGATGCACTATTGAAAATTTAAATGTGTTTAGTTTCATGACCCAAAGGACTCATTCATCTTAGTTTGCTTTTCGTTCTAATCTGAATTGGTTTATTTCCTAAATAATGAGTCCTTCTATTCACTTTATGCTAAACAAGCTCCTTTTGTTGTTACAAGCACTATTTTTGCCGCAATAACCATGAAATTATCTTTTGTCTCCTTATTAACAACTCTGTTCATGAAGAAGAAAATGTCCATATCTATACAATTCATTCAATACAATCAAACAATGGGGTTCATAATGTTCATTAGGTTTTGTTATTGATGTTAATTGGTTGAATTCCAAAATAAACAATCCCTCAGAACATTTCTGGTTTGGAACAGTTGTCTTTTGGACCCAAACACACTTTTTGAAACAATGATCATAAGATTAACATTTATAACTAAATTACATAGTATATTAATTAAAACAAACATGTCGATGCACTATTGAAAATTTAAATGTGTTTAGTTTCATCAATCAAAGGACTCATTCATCTTAGTATGCTTTTCGTACTAATGTGGATTGGTTTATTTTCTAAATAATGAGACCTTGTTTTCACATTATGCTGAACAAGATCATTTTGTTGTTACAAGCACTATTTTTCATGCAATAACCATGAAATTATCTTTTGTCTCCCTATTAACAACTCTATTCATCAAGAAGAAAATGTCCATATCTGTGCAATTCTTTCAATACAATCAAACAATGGGGTTCATGAGGTTCATTAGGGTTTCTTATTGATGTTAATTGGTTGAATTCCAAATTAAACAATCCATCAGAACATTTCTGGTTTGGAACACTTGTCTTTTGTACCCAAACACACTTTTTGACACAATGATCATTAGGTTAACATTTATAACTAAATCACATAGTATATTAATTAAAACAAACATGTCGATGCACTATTGAAAATTTAAATGTGTTGTGTTTCATCACCCAAAGGACTCATTCATCTTAGTTTGCTTTTCGTACAAAAGTGATTCGGTTTATTTCCTAAATAATGAGTCCTTATATTCACTTTATGTAAACAAGCTCCTTTTGTTGTTACAAGCACTACTTTTCATGCAATAACCATGAAGTTATCTTTTGTCTCCTTATTAACAACTCTATTCATCAAGAAGAAAATGTCCATATCTATACAATTCATTCAATACAATCAAACATTGGGGTTCATGATGTTCATTAGGGTTTCTTGTTGATGTTAATTGGTTGAATTCCAAAATAGACAATCCATCAGAACATTTCTGGTTTGGAACACTTGTCTTTTGTACCCAAACACACTTTTTGACACAATGATCATTAGATTAAAATTTATAACTAAATTACACAGTATATTAATTAAAACAAACATGTCCATGCACTATTGAAAATTTAAATCTGTTTAGTTTCATCACCCAAATGACTCATTCTTCTTAGTTTGCTTTTCGTACTAATGTGAATTGGTTTATTTCCTAAATAATGAGTCCTTCTATTCAATTTATGCTAAACAAGCTCCTTTTGTTGTTACAAGCACTACTTTTCATGCAATAACCATGAAGTTATCTTTTGTCTCCTTATTAACAACTCTATTCATCAAGAAGAAAATGTCCATATCTATACAATTCATTCAATACAATCAAACAATGGGGTTCATGATGTTCATTAGGGTTTCTTGTTGATGTTAATTGGTTGAATTCCAAAATAGACAATCCATCAGAACATTTCTGGTTTGGAACACTTGTCTTTTGTACCCAAACACACTTTTTGACACAATGATCATTAGATTAAAATTTATAACTAAATTACACAGTATATTAATTAAAACAAACATGTCCATGCACTATTGAAAATTTAAATCTGTTTAGTTTCATCACCCAAATGACTCATTCTTCTTATTTTGCTTTTCGTACTAATGTGAATTGGTTTATTTCCTAAATAATGAGTCCTTCTATTCAATTTATGCTAAACAAGCTCCTTTTGTTGTTACAAGCACTATTTTTCTTGCAATAACCATGAAATTATCTTTTGTCTCCTTATTAACAACTCTATTCATCAAGAAGAAAATGTCCATATCTAAACAATTCATTCAATACAATCAAACAATGGGGTTCATTATCTTCCTTAGCATTTCTTATTGATGTTAATTGGTTGAATTCCAAAATAAACAATCCATCAGAACATTTCTGGTTTGGAACACTTGTCTTTTGTACCCAAACACACTTTTTGACACAATGATCATTAGATTAACATTTATAACTAAATTACATAGTATATTAATTAAAACAAACATGTCGATGCACTATTGAAAATTTAAATGTGTTTAGTTTCATCACCCAAAGGACTCATTCATCTTAGTTTGCTTTTCGTACTAATATGAAGTCCTTTATTTCCGAAATAATGAGTCCTTCTATTCACTTTATGCTAAACACGCTCCTTTTGTTGTTACAAGCACTATTTTTGTTGCAATAACCATGAAATTATCTTTTGTGTCCTTATTAACAACTCTATTCATCAAGAAGAAAATGTCCATATCTAAACAATTCATTTAATACAATCAAACAATGGGGTTCATGATCTTCATTAGCTTTTCTTATTGATGTTAATTGGTTGAATTCGAAAATAAGCAATCCACCAAAACATTTCTGGTTTGGAACACTTGTCTTTTGTACCCAATCACACTTTTTGACACAACGATCATTAGATTCACATTTATAACTAAATTACACAGTATATTAATTAAAACAAACATTTCCATGCACTATTGAAAATTTAAATGTGTTTAGTTTCATCACCCAAAGGACGCATTCATCTTAGTTTGCTTTTTGTTCTAATGTGAATTGGTTTATTTCCTAAATAATGAGTCCTTCTTTTCACATTATGCTGAACAAGATCCTTTTGTTGTTACAAGCACTATTTTTCATGCAATAACCATGAAATTATCTTTTGTCTCCCTATTAGCAACTCTATTCGTCAAGAAGAAAATGTCCATATCTATACAATTCATTCAATACAATCAAACAATGGGGTTCATGATCTTCATTAGGTTTTCTTATTGATGTTAATTGGTTGAATACCAAAATAAACAATCCATCAGAACATTTCTGGTTTGGAACACTTGTCGTTTGTACCCAAACACACTTTTTGACACAATGATCATTAGATTAACATTTATAACTAAATTACATAGTATATTAATTAAAACAAACATGTCGATGCACTATTGAAAATTTAAATGTTTTTAGTTTCATCACCCAAAGGACTCATTCATCTTAGTTTGCTTTTCGTACTAATATGAAGTCCTTTATTTCCGAAATAATGAGTCCTTCTATTCACTTTATGCTAAACACGCTCTTTTTTGTTGTTACAAGCACTATTTTTGTTGCAATAACCATGAAATTATCTTTTGTGTCCTTATTAACAACTCTATTCATCAAGAAGAAAATGTCCATATCTAAACAATTCATTTAATACAATCAAACAATGGGGTTCATGATCTTCATTAGCTTTTCTTATTGATGTTAATTGGTTGAATTCGAAAATAAGCAATCCACCAAAACATTTCTGGTTTGGAACACTTGTCTTTTGTACCCAATCACACTTTTTGACACAACGATCATTAGATTCACATTTATAACTAAATTACACAGTATATTAATTAAAACAAACATTTCCATGCACTATTGAAAATTTAAATGTGTTTAGTTTCATCACCCAAAGGACGCATTCATCTTAGTTTGCTTTTTGTTCTAATGTGAATTGGTTTATTTCCTAAATAATGAGTCCTTCTTTTCACATTATGCTGAACAAGATCCTTTTGTTGTTACAAGCACTATTTTTCATGCAATAACCATGAAATTATCTTTTGTCTCCCTATTAGCAACTCTATTCGTCAAGAAGAAAATGTCCATATCTATACAATTCATTCAATACAATCAAACAATGGGGTTCATGATCTTCATTAGGTTTTCTTATTGATGTTAATTGGTTGAATTCCAAAATAAACAATCCATCAGAACATTTCTGGTTTGGAACACTTGTCGTTTGTACCCAAACACACTTTTTGACACAATGATCATTAGATTAACATTTATTACTAAATTACACAGTATATTAATTAAAACAAATATGTCGATGCACTATTGAAAATTTAAATGTGTTTAGTTTCATCGCCCAAAGGACTCATTCATCTTAGTTTGCTTTTCGTTCTAATGTGAATTGGTTTATTTCCTAAATAATGAGTCCTTCTATTAACTTTATGCTAAACAAGCTCCTTTTGTTGTTACAAGCACCATTTTTGCTGCAGTAACCATGAAATTATCTTTTGTCTCCTTATTAACAGCTCTATTCATCAAGAAGAAAATGTCCATATCTATACAATTCATTCAATATAATCAAACAATGGGGTTCATGATCTTCATTAGGTTTTCTTATTGATGTTGATTGGTTGAATTCCAAAATAAACAATCCATCAAAACATTTCTAGTTTGGAACAGTTGTCTTCTGGACCCAAACACACTTTTTGACACAATGATCATGAGATTAACATTTATAACTAAATTACATAGTATATTAATTAAAAAAAACATGTAGATGTACTATTGAAAATTTAAATCTATTTAGTTTCATCACCTAAATGACTCATTCATCTTAGTTTGCTTTTCGTACTAATGTGAATTGGTTTATTTCCTACATAATGAGTCCTTCTATTCACTTTATGCTAAACAAGCTCCTTTTGTTGTTACAAGCACTATTTTTCTTGCAATAACAATGAAATTATCTTTTGTCTCCTTATTAACAACTCTATTCATCAAGAAGAAAATGTCCATATCTATACAATTCATTCAATACAATCAAACAATGGGGTTCATGATGTTCATTAGCTTTTCTTATTGATGCTAATTGGTTGAATTCCAAAATAAGCAATCCATCAGAACATTTCTGGTTTCGAACACTTGTCTTTTGTACCCAAACACACTTTTTGACACAACGATCATTAGATTCACATTTATAACTAAATTATACAGTATATTAATTAAACAAACATGTCGATGCACTATTGAAAATTTAAATGTGTTTAGTTTCATCACCCAAAGGACGCATTCATCTTAGTTTGCTTTTCGTTCTAATGTGAATTGGTTTATTTCCTAAATAATGAGTCCTTCTTTTCACATTATGCTGAACAAGATCCTTTTGTTGTTACAAGCACTATTTTTCATGCAATAACCATGAAATTATCTTTTGTCTCCCTATTAACAACTCTATTCATCAAGAAGAAAATGTCCATATCTGTACAATTCATTCAATACAATCAAACAATGGGGTTCATGATGTTCATTAGGGTTTCTTATTGATGTTAATTGGTTGAATTCCAAAATAAACAATCCATCAGAACATTTCTAGTTTGGAACACTTGTCTTTTGTACCCAAACACACTTTTTGACACAATGATCATTAGGTTAACATTTATAACTAAATTACATAGTATATTAATTAAAACAAACATGTCGATGCACTATTGAAAATTTAAATGTGTTTAGTTTCATCACCCAAAGGACTCATTCATCTTAGTTTGCTTTTCGTACTAATGTGAATTGGTTTATTTCCTAAATAATGAGACCTTCTTTTCACATTATGCTGAACAAGATCCTTTTGCTGTTACAAGCACTATTTTTCATGCAATAACCATGAAATTATCTTTTGTCTCCCTATTAACAACTCTATTCATCAAGAAGAAAATGTCCATATCTGTACAATTCATTCAATACAATCAAACAATGGGGTTCATGATGTTCATTAGGGTTTCTTGTTGATGATAATTCGTTGAATTCCAAAATAGACAATCCATCAGAACATTTCTGGTTTGGAACACTTGTCTTTTGTACCCAAACACACTTTTTGACACAATGATCATTAGATTAACATTTATAAATAAATTACATAGTATATTAATTAAAACAAACATGTCGATGCACTATTGAAAATTTAAATGTGTTTAGTTTCCTCGCCCAAAGGACTCATTCATCTTAGTTTGCTTTTTGTACTAATATGAAGTCGTTTATTTCCGAAATAATGAGTCCTTCTATTCACTTTATGCTAAACACGCTCCTTTTGTTGTTACAAGCACTATTTTTGTGGCAATAACCATGAAATTATCTTTTGTCTCCTTATTAACAACTGTATTCATCAAGTAGAAAATGTCCATATCTGTACAATTCATTCAATACAATCACACAATGGGGTTCATGATGTTCATTAGGGTTTCTTATTGATGTTAATTGGTTGAATTCCAAAATAAACAATCCATCAGAACATTTCTGATTTGGAACACTTGTCTTTTGTACCCAAACACACTTTTTGACACAATGATCATTAGGTTAACATTTATAACTAAATTACATAGTATATTAATTAAAACAAACATGTCGATGCACTATTGAAAATTTAAATGTGTTTAGTTTCATCACCCAAAGGACTCATTCATCTTAGTTTGCTTTTCGTTCTAATGTGAATTGGTTTATTTCCTAAATAATGAGTCCTTCTATTCACTTTATGCTAAACAAGCTCCTTTTGTTGTTACAAGCACTATTTTTGCCGCAATAACCATGAAATTATCTTTTGTCTCCATATTAACAACTCTATTCATCAAGAAGAAAATGTCCATATCTATACAATTCATTCAATACACTCAAACAATGGGGTTCATGATGTTCATTAGGTTTTCTTATTGATGTTAATTGGTTGAATTCCAAAATAAACAATCCCTCAGAACATTTCTGGTTTGGAACAGTTATCTTTTGGACCCAAACACACTTTTTGAAACAATGATCATAAGATTAACATTTATAACTAAATTACATAGTATATTAATTAAAACAAACATGTCGATGCACTATTGAAAATTTAAATGTGTTTAGTTTCATCACCCAAAGGACTCATTCATCTTAGTATTTTTGCTTTTCGTACTAATGTGAATTGGTTTTATTTCCTAGATAATGAGACCTTCTTTTTCACATTATGCTGAACAAGATTCTTTTGCTGTTACAAGCACTATTTTTCATGCAATAACCATGAAATTATCTTTTGTCTCCCTATTAACAAACTCTATTCATCAAGAAGAAAATGTCCATATCTGTACAATTCATTCAATACAATCAAACAATGGGGTTCATGATGTTCATTAGGGGTTTCTTGTTGATGATAATTCGTTGAATTCCAAAATAGACAATCCATCAGAACATTTCTGGTTTGGAACACTTGTCTTTTGCACCCAAACACACTTTTTGACACAATGATCATTAGATTAACATTTATAAATAAATTACATAGTATATTAATAAAAACAAACATGTCGACGCACTATTGAAAATTTAAATGTGTTTAGTTTCCTCACCCAAAGGACGCATTCATCTTAGTTTGCTTTTTGTACTAATATGAAGTCGTTTATTTCCGAAATAATGAGTCCTTCTATTCACTTTATGCTAAACACGCTCCTTTTGTTGTTACAAGCACTATTTTTGTGGCAATAACCATGAAATTATCTTTTGTCTCCTTATTAACAACTGTATTCATTAAGTAGAAAATGTCCATATCTGTACAATTCATTCAATATAATCAAACAATGGGGTTCATGATGTTCATTAGGGTTTCTTATTGATGTTAATTGGTTGAATTCCAAAATAAACAATCCATCAGAACATTTCTAGTTTGGAACACTTGTCTTTTGTACCCAAACACACTTTTTGACGCAATGATCATTAGGTTAACATTTATAACTAAATTACATAGTATATTAATTAAAAACAAACATGTCGATGCACTATTGAAAAATTTAAATGTGTTTAGTTTCATCACCCAAAGGACTCATTCATCTTAGTTTGCTTTTCGTACTAATGTGAATTGGTTTATTTCCTAAATAATGAGACCTTCTTTTCACATTATGCTGAACAAGATCCTTTTGCTGTTACAAGCACTATTTTTCATGCAATAACCATGAAATTATCTTTTGTCTCCCTATTAACAACTCTATTCATCAAGAAGAAAATGTCCATATCTGTACAATTCATTCAATACAATCAAACAATGGGGTTCATGATGTTCATTAGGGTTTTCTTGTTGATGATAATTCGTTGAATTCCAAAATAGACAATCCATCAGAACATTTCTGGTTTGGAACACTTGTCTTTTGCACCCAAACACACTTTTTGACACAATGATCATTAGATTAACATTTATAAATAAATTACATAGTATATTAATAAAAAACAAACATGTCGACGCACTATTGAAAATTTAAATGTGTTTAGTTTCCTCACCCAAAGGACGCATTCATCTTAGTTTGCTTTTTGTACTAATATGAAGTCGTTTATTTCCGAAATAATGAGTCCTTCTATTCACTTTATGCTAAACACGCTCCTTTTGTTGTTACAAGCACTATTTTTGTGGCAATAACCATGAAATTATCTTTTGTCTCCTTATTAACAACTGTATTCATCAAGTAGAAAATGTCCATATCTGTACAATTCATTCAATATAATCAAACAATGGGGTTCATGATGTTCATTAGGGTTTCTTATTGATGTTAATTGGTTGAATTCCAAAATAAACAATCCATCAGAACATTTCTAGTTTGGAACACTTGTCTTTTGTACCCAAACACACTTTTTGACGCAATGATCATTAGGTTAACATTTATAACTAAATTACATAGTATATTAATTAAAACAAACATGTCGATGCACTATTGAAAATTTAAATGTGTTTAGTTTCATCACCCAAAGGACTCATTCATCTTAGTTTGCTTTTCGTACTAATGTGAATTGGTTTATTTCCTAAATAATGAGACCTTCTTTTCACATTATGCTGAACAAGATCCTTTTGCTGTTACAAGCATTATTTTTCATGCAATAACCATGAAATTATCTTTTGTCTCCCTATTAACAACTCTATTCATCAAGAAGAAAATGTCCATCTCTGTACAATTCATTCAATACAATCAAACAATGGGGATCATGATGTTCATTAGGGTTTCTTGTTGATGATAATTCGTTGAATTCCAAAATAGACAATCCATCAGAACATTTCTGGTTTGGAACACTTGTCTTTTGTACCCAAACACACTTTTTGACACAATGATCATAAGATTAACATTTATAACTAAATTACACAGTATATTAATTAAAACAAACATGTCGATGCACTATTGAAAATTTAAATGTGTTTAGTTTCATCACCCAAAGGACTCATTCAACTTAGTTTGCTTTTCGTTCTAATGTGAATTGGTTTATTTCCTAAATAATGAGTCATTCTTTTCACATTATGCTGAAGAAGATCCTTTTGTTGTTACAAGCACTATTTTTCACGCAATAACCAAGAAATTATCTTTTGTCTCCCTATTAACAACTCTATTCTCAAGAAGAAAATGTCCATATCTGTACAATTCATTCAATCCAATCAAACAATGGGGTTCATGATGTTCATTAGGTTTTCTTGTTGATGTTAATTGGTTGAATTCCAAAATAAACAATCCCTCAGAACATTTCTGGTTTGGAACAGTTGTCTTTTGGACCCAAACACACTTTTTGAAGCAATGATCATAAGATTAACATTTATAACTAAATTACATAGTATATTAATTAAAACAAACATGTCGATGCACTATTGAAAATTTAAATGTGTTTAGTTTCATCACCCAAAGGACTCATTCATCTTAGTTTGCTTTTCGTTCTAATGTGAATTGGTTTATTTCCTAAATAATGAGTCCTTCTATTCACTTTATGCTAAACAAGCTCCTTTTGTTGTTACAAGCACTATTTTTGCCGCAATAACCATGAAATTATCTTTTGTCTCCTTATTAACAACTCTATTCATCAAGAAGAAAATGTCCATATCTATACAATTCATTCAATACAATCAAACAATGGGGTTCATGATGTTCATTAGGCTTTCTTATTGATGTTAATTGGTTGAATTCCAAAATAAACAATCCCTCAGAACATTTCTGGTTTGGAACAGTTGTCTTTTGGACCCAAACACGCTTTTTGAAACAATGATCATAAGATTAACATTTATAACTAAATTACATAGAATATTAATTAAAACAAACATGTCGATGCACTATTGAAAATTTAAATGTGTTTAGTTTCATCACCCAAAGGACTCATTCATCTTAGTTTGCTTTTCGTACTAATGTGTATTGGTTTATTTCCTAAATAATGAGACCTTCTTTTCACATTATGCTGAACATGATCCTTTTGTTGTTACAAGCATTATCTTTCATGCAATAACCATGAAATTGTCTTTTGTCTCCCTATTAACAACTCTATTCATCAAGATAAAAATGTCCATATCTGTACAATTCATTCAATACAATCAAACAATGGGGTTCATGATGTTCATTAGGGTTTCTTATTGATGTTAATTGGTTGAATTCCAAAATAAACAATCCATCAGAACATTTCTGGTTTGGAACACTTGTCTTTTGTACCCAAACACACTTTTTGACACAATGATCATTAGGTTAACATTTATAACTAAATTACATAGTATATTAATTAAAACAAACATGTCGATGCACTATTGAAAATTTAAATGTGTTTTGTTTCATCACCCAAAGGACTCATTCATCTTAGTTTGCTTTTCGTACAAAAGTGATTCGGTTATTTCCTAAATAATGAGTCCTTATATTCACTTTATGCTAAACAAGCTCCTTTTGTTGTTACAAGCACTACTTTTCATGCAATAACCATGAAATTATCTTTTGTCTCCTTATTAACAACTCTATTCATCAAGAAGAAAATGTCCATATCTATACAATTCATTCAATACAATAAAACAATGGGGTTCATGATGTTCATTAGGGTTTCTTATTGATGTTAATTGGTTGAATTCCAAAATAAACAATCCATCAGAACATTTCTGATTTGGAACACTTGTCTTTTGTACCCAAACACACTTTTTGACACAATGATCATTAGGTTAACATTTATAACTAAATTACATAGTATATTAAATTAAAACAAACATGTCGATGCACTATTGAAAATTTAAATGTGTTTAGTTTCATCACCCAAAGGACTCATTCATCTTAGTTTGCTTTTCGTTCTAATGTGAATTGGTTTATTTCCTAAATAATGAGTCCTTCTATTCACTTTATGCTAAACAAGCTCCTTTTGTTGTTACAAGCACTATTTTTGCCGCAATAACCACGAAATTATCTTTTGTCTCCATATTAACAACTCTTTTCATCAAGAAGAAAATGTCCATATCTATACAATTCATTCAATACACTCAAACAATGGGGTTCATGATGTTCATTAGGTTTTCTTATTGATGTTAATTGGTTGAATTCCAAAATAAACAATCCCTCAGAACATTTCTGGTTTGGAACAGTTATCTTTTGGACCCAAACACACTTTTTGAAACAATGATCATAAGATTAACATTTATAACTAAATTACATAGTATATTAATTAAAACAAACATGTCGATGCACTATTGAAAATTTAAATGTGTTTAGTTTCATCACCCAAAGGACTCATTCATCTTAGTTTGCTTTTCGTACTAATGTGAATTGGTTTATTTCCTAAATAATGAGACCTTCTTTTCACATTATGCTGAACAAGATCCTTTTGCTGTTACAAGCACTATTTTTCATGCAATAACCATGAAATTATCTTTTGTCTCCCTATTAACAACTCTATTCATCAAGAAGAAAATGTCCATATCTGTACAATTCATTCAATACAATCAAACAATGGGGTTCATGATGTTCATTAGGGTTTCTTGTTGATGATAATTCGTTGAATTCCAAAATAGACAATCCATCAGAACATTTCTGGTTTGGAACACTTGTCTTTTGCACCCAAACACACTTTTTGACACAATGATCATTAGATTAACATTTATAAATAAATTACATAGTATATTAATAAAAACAAACATGTCGACGCACTATTGAAAATTTAAATGTGTTTAGTTTCCTCACCCAAAGGACGCATTCATCTTAGTTTGCTTTTTGTACTAATATGAAGTCGTTTATTTCCGAAATAATGAGTCCTTCTATTCACTTTATGCTAAACACGCTCCTTTTGTTGTTACAAGCACTATTTTTGTGGCAATAACCATGAAATTATCTTTTGTCTCCTTATTAACAACTGTATTCATCAAGTAGAAAATGTCCATATCTGTACAATTCATTCAATATAATCAAACAATGGGGTTCATGATGTTCATTAGGGTTTCTTATTGATGTTAATTGGTTGAATTCCAAAATAAACAATCCATCAGAACATTTCTAGTTTGGAACACTTGTCTTTTGTACCCAAACACACTTTTTGACGCAATGATCATTAGGTTAACATTTATAACTAAATTACATAGTATATTAATTAAAACAAACATGTCGATGCACTATTGAAAATTTAAATGTGTTTAGTTTCATCACCCAAAGGACTCATTCATCTTAGTTTGCTTTTCGTACTAATGTGAATTGGTTTATTTCCTAAATAATGAGACCTTCTTTTCACATTATGCTGAACAAGATCCTTTTGCTGTTACAAGCATTATTTTTCATGCAATAACCATGAAATTATCTTTTGTCTCCCTATTAACAACTCTATTCATCAAGAAGAAAATGTCCATCTCTGTACAATTCATTCAATACAATCAAACAATGGGGATCATGATGTTCATTAGGGTTTCTTGTTGATGATAATTCGTTGAATTCCAAAATAGACAATCCATCAGAACATTTCTGGTTTGGAACACTTGTCTTTTGTACCCAAACACACTTTTTGACACAATGATCATAAGATTAACATTTATAACTAAATTACACAGTATATTAATTAAAACAAACATGTCGATGCACTATTGAAAATTTAAATGTGTTTAGTTTCATCACCCAAAGGACTCATTCAACTTAGTTTGCTTTTCGTTCTAATGTGAATTGGTTTATTTCCTAAATAATGAGTCATTCTTTTCACATTATGCTGAAGAAGATCCTTTTGTTGTTACAAGCACTATTTTTCACGCAATAACCAAGAAATTATCTTTTGTCTCCCTATTAACAACTCTATTCATCAAGAAGAAAATGTCCATATCTGTACAATTCATTCAATACAATCAAACAATGGGGTTCATGATGTTCATTAGGTTTTCTTGTTGATGTTAATTGGTTGAATTCCAAAATAAACAATCCCTCAGAACATTTCTGGTTTGGAACAGTTGTCTTTTGGACCCAAACACACTTTTTGAAGCAATGATCATAAGATTAACATTTATAACTAAATTACATAGTATATTAATTAAAACAAACATGTCGATGCACTATTGAAAATTTAAATGTGTTTAGTTTCATCACCCAAAGGACTCATTCATCTTAGTTTGCTTTTCGTTCTAATGTGAATTGGTTTATTTCCTAAATAATGAGTCCTTCTATTCACTTTATGCTAAACAAGCTCCTTTTGTTGTTACAAGCACTATTTTTACCGCAATAACCATGAAATTATCTTTTGTCTCCTTATTAACAACTCTATTCATCAAGAAGAAAATGTCCATATCTATACAATTCATTCAATACAATCAAACAATGGGGTTCATGATGTTCATTAGGCTTTCTTATTGATGTTAATTGGTTGAATTCCAAAATAAACAATCCCTCAGAACATTTCTGGTTTGGAACAGTTGTCTTTTGGACCCAAACACGCTTTTTGAAACAATGATCATAAGATTAACATTTATAACTAAATTACATAGAATATTAATTAAAACAAACATGTCGATGCACTATTGAAAATTTAAATGTGTTTAGTTTCATCACCCAAAGGACTCATTCATCTTAGTTTGCTTTTCGTACTAACTTGTATTGGTTTATTTCCTAAATAATGAGACCTTCTTTTCACATTATGCTGAACATGATCCTTTTGTTGTTACAAGCATTATCTTTCATGCAATAACCATGAAATTATCTTTTGTCTCCCTATTAACAACTCTATTCATCAAGATAAAAATGTCCATATCTGTACAATTCATTCAATACAATCAAACAATGGGGTTCATGATGTTCATTAGGGTTTCTTATTGATGTTAATTGGTTGAATTCCAAAATAAACAATCCATCAGAACATTTCTGGTTTGGAACACTTGCCTTTTGTACCCAAACACACTTTTTGACACAATGATCATTAGGTTAACATTTATAACTAAATTACATAGTATATTAATTAAAACAAACATGTCGATGCACTATTGAAAATTTAAATGTGTTTTGTTTCATCACCCAAAGGACTCATTCATCTTAGTTTGCTTTTCGTACAAAAGTGATTCGGTTATTTCCTAAATAATGAGTCCTTATATTCACTTTATGCTAAACAAGCTCCTTTTGTTGTTACAAGCACTACTTTTCATGCAATAACCATGAAATTATCTTTTGTCTCCTTATTAACAACTCTATTCATCAAGAAGAAAATGTCCATATCTATACAATTCATTCAATACAATAAAACAATGGGGTTCATGATGTTCATTAGGGTTTCTTGTTGATGTTAATTGGTTGAATTCCAAAATAGACAATCCATCAGAACATTTCTGGTTTGGAACACTTGTCTTTTGTACCCAAACACACTTTTTGACACAACGATCATTAGATTCACATTTATAACTAAATTACACAGTATATTAATTAAAACAAACATGTCCATGCACTATTGAAAATTTAAATGTGTTTAGTTTCATCACCCAAAGGACTCATTCATCTTAGTTTGCTTTTCGTACTAATATGAAGTCGTTTATTTCCGAAATAATGAGTCCTTCTATTCACTTTATGCTAAACACGCTCCTTTTGTTGTTACAAGCACTATTTTTGTTGCCATAACCATGAAATTCTCTTTTGTCTCCTTATTAACAACTCTATTCATCAAGAAGAAAATGTCCATATCTAAACAATTCATTTAATACAATCAAACAATGGGGTTCATGATCTTCATTAGCTTTTCTTATTGATGTTAATTGGTTGAATTCCAAAATAAGCAATCCATCAGAACATTTCTGGTTTGGAACACTTGTCTTTTGTACCCAAACACACTTTTTGACACAACGATCATTGGATTCACATTTATCACTAAATTACACAGTATATTAATTAAAACAAACATGTCCATGCACTATTGAAAATTTAAATGTGTGTAGTTTCATCACCCAAAGGACTCATTCATCTTAGTTTGCTTTTCGTACTAATGTGAATTGGTTTATTTCCTAAATAATGAGTCCCTCTATTCACTTTATGCTAATCAAGATCCTTTTGTTGTTACAAGCACTATTTTTCATGCAATAACCATGAAATTATCTTTTGTCTGCTTATTAACAACTTTATTCATCAAGAAGAAAATGTCCATATCTAAACAATTCATTCAATACAATCAAACAATGGGGTTCATGATGTTCATTACGGTTTCTTGTTGATGTTAATTGGTTGAATTCCAAAATAGACAATCCATCAGAACATTTCTGTATTGGAACACTTGTCTTTTGTACCCAAACACACTTTTTGACACAATGATCATTAGATTAACATTTATAACTAAATTACACAGTATATTAATTAAAACAAACATGTCGATGCACTATTGAAAATTTAAATGTGTTTAGTTTCATCACCTAAAGGACACATTCATCTTAGTTTGCTTTTCGTACTAAAGTGATTAGATTTATTTCCTAAATAATGAGTCCTTATATTCACTTTATGCTAAACAAGCTCCTTTTGTTGTTACAAGCACTATTTTTCATGCAATAACCATGAAATTATCTTTTGTCTCCTTATTAACAACTCTATTCATCAAGAAGAAAATGTCCATATCTAAACAATTCATTCAATACAATCAAACAATGGGGTTCATGATGTTCATTAGCTTTTCTTATTGATGTTAATTGGTTGAATTCCAAAATAAACAATCCATCAGAACATTTCTGGTTTGGAACACTTGTCCTTTGTACCCAAACACACCTTTTGACACAATGATCATTAGATTAACATTTATAACTAGATTACACCGTATATTACTTACAACAAACATGTAGATGCACTATTGAAAATTTGAATGTGTTTAGTTTCATCACCCAAAGGACTCATTCATGTAGTTTGCTTTTCGTACTAAAGTGAATTTGTTTATTTCCTATATAATGAGTCCTTCTATTCACTTTATGCTCAACAAGCTCCTTTTGTTGTTACAAGCACTATTTTTCATGCAATAACCCTGAAATTATCTTTTGTCTTCTTATCAACAACTCTATTCATCAAGAAGAAAATGTCCATATCTATACAATTCATTCAATACAATCAAACAATAGGGTTCGTTTTCTTCATTAGGTTTTCTTATTGATGTTAATTGTTTGAATTCCAAAATAAACAATCGCTCAGAACATTTCTAGTTTGGAACAGTTGTCTTTTGGACCCAAACACACGTTTTGACACAATGATCATGAGATTAACATTTTTAACTAAATTACATAGTATATTAATTAAAACAAACATGTAGATGCACTATTGAAAATTTAAATCTGTTTAGTTTCATCACCCAAATGACTCATTCATCTTAGTTTGCTTTTCGTACTAATGTGAATTCGTTTATTTCCTAAATAATGAGTCCTTCTATTCACTTTATGCTAAACAAGCTCCTTTTGTTGTTACAAGAACTATTTTTCTTGCAATAACCATGAATATTATCTTTTGTCTCCTTATTAACTCAACCTCTATTCATTCAAGAAGAAAATGTCCATATCTAAACAATTCA
>JBAPLH010001605.1:0-31009 GCA_037897445.1 Ceriops zippeliana
GAGTCATTGATTCTAATTTGCATTTCGTACTAATGTGAATTGGGTTATTACCTAAATATGAACTTTATATTCACTACACTAATCAGGCTCCTTTTGTTATTACAAGCACTATTTTTTGCAATGACTATGAAATTATCTTTTGTCTCCTTATTAACAACTATATTCATCAAAAACAATGTCCATATCTATACAATGCATTCAAGATTAAAACAATGGGTCCATAATCTTGATTAGGTTTCTTATTGATGTGAATTGGTGATTTTAAAATAAGAATCCCTCACAAATTTCTTGGAAGACTTTTCTTTTGATTCCAAACACTCTTTTTCACAATGATCGTATGATTAAAATTTATGACTAAATTACATATATTAATTAAAACAAACATGTCGACGCACAATTGAAATCTAAATGTGTTTAGTTCCATCACCCAAATGAGTCATTGATTCTAATTTGCATTTCGTACTAATGTGAATTGGGTTATTACCTAAATAATGACACTTTATATTCACTACATCTAATCAGGCTCTTTTGCTGTTTGACAGATCACTATTTTCTTGCAATGACCTATGAAATTGGTCCTTTTGTCTCGTTATTAACAACTATATTCATGAAGAAAACAAAGTCCATATCTATAACAATGCAATCAATATTAACAAAAAAAGTGTCCCAATAAAATTGAATTAGCTTTCTTATATCGACGAGAATAGGTTGATTTTTAAAATAAAGAATCCCTCACATAATTTCAGGTTTGGAAGACTTTCTTTTGATTCCAAATTACTCTTTTTCAAGCCAATGATCGTTATTGATTCAAACTTTATGACTAAAATTACACAATATATTAATTACATAAAACAACATGTCGAAGCACAATTGAAAATTAAATGTGCTTTAGATTCCATGCCCAAATGAGTCATTGATTCTAATTTGCATTTCGTACCTAATGGTGAATTGGGTTATTACCTAAATAAATGGAATTTATATTCATACATGCTTAATTAGGCCACCTTTTGCTTATTACAAGAAACTATTTTCCTGCAAGACTATGAAAATTATCTTTTGTCTCCTTATTATCAACTATTATTCCTCAAGTTAAACAAATGTCACATTATCTATACCACATCGCATTCAAGATTAACAAACAATGGAGTCCCATAATCTTGATTAGGTTTACTTATTGTCTGCGAATCATGGGGTGATTTTTCAAATCAAGAATCCCTCACATAATTTCAAGGGTTTGGAAGACTTTTCTTTTGTTTCCAAACACTCTTTTTCACCAAAATGACTTACGTCACATGATTAAAATTTATGACTAAATTACACTAAGTATTTAATTAAAACAAACATCGTCGACGCACAATTGAAAATCTTAAATGTGTTAGTTCCATCACACCAAATGGAGTCATTGATTCTAATTTGCATTTCCGTACTAATGTGATATTGGCGTCTATTACCTAAAGAATGTATACATTTATTCAAAACATACCGGTAACTCAGGCTCCTTTTGTTATTTACATGCAACTACTTTTTTTAATACGCAATGACTAGAAATTTCTTTTGTCTCCCATATTAACCAACTATATTCATCAAGTAAACACTATCCATATATCTATACATTGCATTCAGATTAAACAACAATGTGGTCTATAATCTTGTTACGGTTTCTCTATTGATGCGAAAATTGGGTGATTTTTAAAATCAAGAATCCCTCACATAATTTCAGTGTTTGGAAAAGAATTTTCTTTTGATTCCAAACATCTGTTTTCACACAATGAATAGTATGATTTAAAATTTTATGACAATTAGCACCAATATACTAATTATTAAACAAACATCTCCACGCACAATTGACAAACTAAATTGTTTTTAGGTTCCTTCACCCAAATGTGTCATTGCGATTTCTAATTTGCCAAACATTCGTAGCAAAAAAAAAAATAATGTGAGTGTATTGTAAGTTGATAATTGGGTGATCAGGATGGTGTTGGATAGTCACATGAGTTGATTTAAAGGGGGGTGGTATTTGATATAAGGGTGGTATAGACAGGTATAAGAATATGATCTTTACAGACATTTTTTAATCCATTTTTACAACGATATCATCAAGGAAGAACAATAGTCCAAATCTTTATAATGATTCAATATTTGTTTATTTATTGGGTCACCAGGGTCTTGAATTGGTGATTCTTAGGTGATTGTGATAGGGGTTGGTTGGTTAAAATAAAAGTTTCCCTCCTCATGGGATTTCAGGTTTGGTAGAATAGATACTCGATATTGATTCCATACAGTATTATTACAGACTCAATGATTTCGTGAGATTAAGAAATTTATAGTAAACTTACCCAGTATATATATTAAATAAAAGAAAATATGTCGACATGCACAATTGGAAAATCTAAATGTATTAGTGATAGCATCCATCACCGCAAATGAAGTCATATGATTCTAATTGTGCATTTCATTCTAATGGTGAAATTGGGTTGTACCAATCACTAATGTATTACTATAAATTCACTGACGATTCTAATATATCACAGCTACCTTTATGTGTTAGTTACAACTAAAAAGCAGTCTATTTTTCACTTGCTATGGCCTATGAGAACTATCTTTTGTCTCAATATTAACAAACTATATTCATCAAGTTAAACAATGTCCATATGATATATCAAAGCATTCACATATTAACCAAAAAATGGGGTCCATAATCTTGATTAGGGTTTCTTATTGATGTGAATTGGTTTGATTTTTTAAAATAAAGAATCCCTCACATAATTTCTGGTTTGGAAAGACTTTTCTTTTGATTCCAAACACTCTTTTTCACAACAATTATCAATGCATCGTGATGATTAAAATTTATGACTAAATTTACAACAGTATATGAAATTAAAAACAAATCATGTCGACGCACAATTGAAAATCTAAATGTGTTTTAGGTTCGCATCAACCAAATGAAGTCATTGATTCTTAATTTGCATTTAGTACTAATGGTGAATTGTGGTTGATTACCTAAATAATAGAGACTTTTATATTCACTACATGCTAATTAGGCAAATGCCCTTTTGTTATTACAAGCAACTATTTTTCATGCAATGACTATGAAATTATCTTTTTGTCTCCTTATTTAACAACTATATTCATCAAGTAAACAATGTCCATATCTATGACAATTGCATTCAATATATGATATAACCAAACAATGGGGGTCCTATAATCTTGATTAGGGTTTCTGTATTGATGTCGAATTGGTTGATTTTAAATAAAGAATCCCTCGGCAAGATTTCTGGTTTTGGGATACCATACTCCTTCTGGTCATTTCTTCCAACACTATTTTTCACACTATCATCGCTGACCATTAAAATTTATGAGTAAAAATTACACAAGTATATTAATTAAACAACAATCATGGCGACGCACAATTGAAAATCTGTAAATTGTGTGAGTGTTCCATTCAGACCCTAAATGAGTCATTGATGTTCTAATTTGCCATTTCGTATACTAATGTGAATTGGGTTATTAAGGTGTAAATAATGACAACTTTATATTAACTAAACACGGTAAACAGGATTCCTTTTGATTTGTTAATTCCAATCACGATTTTTCTTGCATGCAATGACTATGAAACTTATCTGTTTGTCTCCTTATTAAACAACTATATTTTCATCAAGAAAACAATGTCCATATCTATACAATGCATTCAATATTAAACAAACAATGGGGTCCGTCCTAATACTTGATTAGGGTTTCTTATTGATGAGAGTGAATTGGTTGATTTTTAAAAATAAAGAATCTGTCAACAATAATTTCTGGTTTGGAAGACTTTATCTTTTGGTTCCATGGTTATTCTTTTTCTACACTAATCATAGCTTTGATTAAAGATTTATGGACTCTACTATTATCATTATACTAATTAAAACAAACAATTGTCCACGCACAATTGGAAAATCTAATGTTGTTAGTTCCTATCACCTAAAAGTGTCATTGATTCTAATTTGCATTTTCGTACCTAATGTGAATTGGGTTATTATCTAAATAAATGAGATGTTTTTGATTCTCTTCATGCTCTAATTTAGCTCCTTTTTGTTATTACCAAGCTCCTATTTTTATATGCAATGACTATGAAATTATCTTTTGTCTCTCCTTATTAACAAACTATTATTCATCGAGTCTAAACAATTTTCGTGAATAATATATACAATGCATTAAATTATTAACAAACAATACGGGTCCATATCCTTGATTAAGGTCTTTCTTATTGATGTGAATTGCTGTGATTTTTAAAATAAAGAATCCATCACTAATATTTCTGGTTTGGAGGGGCTTGTCTTTTGATTCCAAAACATCTTTTCTTTTTCACCACAATCATCGTGAGATTAAAATTTATGAACTAAATTACACAGTATATATTTTTATTAAAAACAAACATGTCGACGCACAAATGAAATTCTAAATGTGTTTAGTTCCATCACCCAAATGAGTCATTGTTTCTAATACTTTTGTACATTTCGTTACTAATGTGAATTGGGGTTATTAACTAAATAATGATACTTTATATTCACTACATACTATATCAAGGCTGTCCTTTTGTTGTTACAAGGCACTATTTTTCTTGCAATGACTATGAAATTATACTCTTTGTCTCCTTATTAAACAACTATTATTCATCAAGAAAACAATGTCCTATCTATACATGCATTTTAATATTAACAAACAATGGGGTCCATAATCTTTGATTAAGCATTTTCTTATTGATGTGAATTGCAAGGTGATTTTTAAAATAAAGAATCCTCACAAGATTTTCTGGTTTGGGAATTACATGTCTTTTGATTCCAAACATCTTTTTTTTTTCACACAATCTAATCGTGATATTAATAAATTTATGAGTAAATTACACAGTATATTAATTAAAACAATCATGGCGACGCACAATTGAAATCTAAATGTGTTTAGTTGCATCTACCCAAATGAGTCATTGATTCTAATTTGCATTTCGTTCCTAATGTGAATTGGGTTAATTAATCTAAATAATGACACTTTATATTTAACTACACGCTAATCTAGGCTCCTTTTGTTATTCCAAGTTCTATTTTTCTTGCAACGACTATGAAATTATCTTTTGCTTCTCCTTATTAACAACTATATTTCATCAAGAAAACAATGTCCATATCTATACAATGCATTCAATATTAACAAACAATGGGGTCCCATAATAATTTGATTAGGGTTTCTTATTGATGTGAATTGGTTTGATTTTTTAAAATAAAGAAATCTGTCACAATATTTCTGGTTTGGAAGAGACTTGTCTTTTGATTCCAAAAACACTCTTTTTTCACACAATCATGAGAGATTAAAATTTATGTCTAAAATTACACAATATATATTAATTAAAACAAAACATGTCCACGCACAATTGAAAATCTAAATGTGTGCTTAGTTCCATCACCCAAATGACATGAGTCATTGATTCTAATTTGCATTTTCGACTCTAATGTGAATTGGGTTTATTATCTAAATAAGGAGGATTTATATTCACTACATGCTAATTAGGCTCCTTTTGTTATTACAAGCACTATTTTTCATGCAATGACTATGAAGTTATATTTTTGTCTCCTTTATTAACAACTATATTCATCGAGAAAACAATATCCATATCTATACAATGCATTAAATATTAACAAAGAATGGGGTCCATATATCTTGATTAGGCATTTCTTATTGATGTGAATTAAATTGCTTGATTTTTAAAATAAAGAAATCCATCACAATATTTCTGGTTTGGAATGTCATGTCTCTTTGATTCCAAACACTCTTTTCCACACAATCAAACATATTGAGATTAAAATTTATGAACTAAATTACACAGTATATTTAATTAAAACAAACATGTCGACGCACAAATTGAAATTCTAAATGTGTTTAGTTCCATCACCCAAATGAGTCATTGATTCTAATTTACATTTCGTACTAATGTGAATTGGGTTATTAACTAAATAATCACACTTTATATTCACTACATGCTTATCAGGCTCCTTTTGTTGTTACAAGCACTATTTTTCTTTGCAATGATCTTATCACATATTCTATGTGATCAAGAAAAATAATGTCCTTATCTATACAATGCATTTAATATTAACAAACAATCGGGTCCATAATCTTGATTAAGCTTTCTTATTGATGTGAATTGGTTGATTTTTAAAATAAAGAATCCCTCACAAGATTTCTGGTTTGGAATACATGTCTTTTGATTCCAAAACACTTTTTTTTCACACAATCATCGTGACCTTTAAAATTTATGAGTAAATTACACAGTATATTAATTAAAACAATCATGGCGACGCACAATTGAAAATCTCAAAATGTGTTTAGTTCCATCATCACCCAAATGAGTCATTGATTCTAATGTGCATTTCGTCCTAATGTGAATTGGGTTATTAACTAAATAATGACACTTTATATTAACTACAAGCTAATCAGGCTCCTTTTGTTATTCCAAGCTCTATTTTTTTCTTTGCAACGACTATGAAATTATCTTTTGTCTCCTTATTAACAACTATATTCATCAAGAAAAAACAATGTCCATATCTATACAATGCATTCAATATTAACAAACAATGGGGGTCCATAATCTTGATTAGGGTTTCTTATTGATGTGAATTGGTTGATTTTTAAAATAAAGAATCTGTCACAATATTTCTGGTTTGGAAGACTTGTCTTTTGGTTTCCAAACACTCTTTTTCACACACAATCATGTGAGAGATTAAACTTTATGTCTTAAATTACCCAGTATATTAATTAAAACAAACATGTCCACGCACAATTGAAAATCTAAATGTGCTTAGTTCCATCACCCAAATGAGTCATTGATTCTAATTTGCATTTCGTCCTAATGTGAATTGGGTTATTATCTAAATAAGGAGACTTTATATTCACTATATGCTAATTAGGCTCCTTTTGTTATTACAAGCACTATTTTTCATGCAATGACTATGAAGTTATCTTTTGTCTCCTTATTAACAACTATATTCATCGAGAAAACAATGTCCATATCTATACAATGAATTAAAATATTAACAAACAATCGGGTCCATAATCTTGATTAGGCATTCTTATTGATGTGAATTGCTTGATTTTTAAAATAAAGAATCCGTCACAATATTTCTGGTTTGGAGGGCATGTCTTTTGATTCCAAACACTCTTTTCCACACAATCGTCGTGACATTAAAATTTATAACTAAATTACACAGTATATTTATTAAAACAAACATGTCGACGCACAATTGAAATTCTAAATGTGTTTAGTTCCATCACCCAAATGAGTCATTGATTCTAATTTACATTTCGTACTAATTTGAATTGGGTTATTAACTAAATAATGACACTTTATATTCACTAGATGCTTATCAGGGCTCCTTTTGTTGTTACAAGCACTATTTTTCTTGCAATGACTATCAAATTAATGTGAAGAAAATAATGTCCATATCTATACAATGCATTTAATATTAACAAACAATTGGCTCCATAATCTTGATTAGGCTTTCTTATTGATGTGAATTGCTTGATTTTTAAAATAAAGAATCCGTCACAATATTTCTGGTTTGGAGGGCATGTCTTTTGATTCCAAACACTCTTTTTCACACAATCGATCGTGACATTAAAATTTATAACTAAATTACACAGTATATTTATTAAAAACAAACATGTCGACGCACAATTGAAATTCTAAATGTGTTTAGTTCCATCACCCAAATGAGTCATTGATTCTAATTTACATTTCGTACTAATTTGAATTGGGTTATTAACTAAATAATGACACTTTATATTCACTAGATGCTTATCCGGCTCCTTTTGTTATTACAAGCACTATTTTTCTTGCAATGACTATCAAATTAATGTGAAGAAATTAATGTCCATATTCATCAATAATGCATTTCCATACAATGCATTCAAGATTAACAAACAATTGGGTCCATAATCTTGATTAGGCTTTCTTATTGATGTGAATTGGGTGATTTTTAAAATAAAGAATCCCTCACAAGATTTCTAATTTGGAATATATGTCTTTTGATTCCAAACACTCTTTTTCACTCAATCTTCGTGAGATTGAAATTTATGACTAAATTACCCAATATATTAATTAAAACCAACATGTTGACGGACAATTGAAAATCTAAATGTGTTTTGTTCCTTTACCCAAATGAGTCATTGATTCTATTTTGCATTTCGTACTGATGTTAATTGGGTTATTACCTAAATAATGAGACTTTATCTTCACTACATGCTAATTAGGCTCCTTTTGTTATTACAAGCACTATTTTTCTTTCAACGACTATGAAATTATCTTGTCTCCTTATTAACAACTATATTCATCAAGAAAACAATGTCCATATCTATACAATGCATTCAATATTAACAAACAATGGGGTCCATAATCTTGATTAGGGTTTCTTATTGATGTGAATTGGGTGATTTTTAAAATAAAGAATCCCTCACATAATTTCAGGTTTGGAAGACTTGTCTTTTGATTCCAAATACTCTCTTTTTCACACAATGATCGTATGATTAAAATTTATGACTAAATTACACATTATATTTAATTAAAACAAACATGTCGACGCACAATTGAAAATCTAAATGTGTTTAGTTCCATCACCCAAATGAGTCATTGATTCTAATTTGCATTTCGTACTAATGTGAATTGGGTTATTACCTAAATAATGAGACTTTATATTCACTACATTGCTAATCAGGCTCCTTTTGTTATTACAAGCACTATTTTTCTTGCAATGACTATGAAATTATCTTTTGTCTCCTTATTAACAACTATATTCATCAAGAAAACACTGTCCATATCTATACAATGCATTCAAGATTAATTAACAATGGGGTCTATAATCTTGATTACGGTTTCTTATTGATGTGAATTGGGGTGATTTTTAAAATAAAGAATCCCTCACATAATTTCAGGTTTGGAAGACTTTTCTTTTGATTCCAAACACTCTTTTTCACACAATGATCGTATGATTAAAATTTATGACTAAATTACACAATATATTAATTAAAACAAACATGTCGACGCACAATTGAAAATCTAAATGTGTTTAGTTCCATCACCCAAATGAGTCATTGATTCTAATTTGCATTTCGTACTAATGTGAATTGGGTTATTACCTAAATAATGAGACTTTATATTCACTACATGCTAATTAGGCTCCTTTTGTTATTACAAGCACTATTTTTCATGCAATGACTATGAAATTATCTTTTGTCTCCTTATTAACAACTATATTCATCAAGTAAACAATGTCCATATCTATATACAATGCATTCAAGATTAACAAACAATGGGGTCCATAATCTTGATTAGGTTTCTTATTGATGTGAATGGGGTGATTTTTAAAATAAAGAATCCCTCACATAATTTCAGGTTTGGAAGACTTTTCTTTTGATTCCAAATACTCTTTTTCACACAATGATCGTGATGATTAAAATTTATGACTAAATTACACATTATATTTAATTAAAACAAACATGTCGACGCACAATTGAAAATCTAAATGTGTTTAGTTCCATCACCCAAAATGAGTCATTGATTCTAATTTGCATTTCGTACTAATGTGAATTGGGTTATTACCTAAATAATGAGACTTTATATTCACTACATGCTAATTAGGCTCCTTTTGTTATTACAAGCACTATTTTTCATGCAATGACTATGAAATTATCTTTTGTCTCCTTATTATCAACTATATTCATCAAGTAAACAATGTCCATATCTATACAATGCATTCAAGATTAACAAACAATGGAGTCCATAATCTTGATTAGGTTTCTTATTGACGCGAATGGGGTGATTTTTTAAAATCAAGAATCCCTCACATAATTTCAGGTTTGGAAGACTTTTCTTTTGATTCCAAACACTCTTTTTCACACAATGATCCTATGATTAAAATTTACGACTAAATTACACAATATATTAATTAAAACAAACATGTCGACGCACAAATTAAAAAATCTAAATGTGTTTAGTTCCATCACCCAAATGACTCATTGATTCTAATTTGCATTTCGTACTAATGTGAATTGGGTTATTACCTAAAGAATGATACTTTATATTCACAACATTCTAATCAAGCTCCTTTTGTTATTACAAGCACTATTTTTCTTGCAATGACTATGAAATTATCTTTTGTCTCCTTATTAACAACTATATTCATCAAGTAAACACTATCCATATTTATACAATGCATTCAAGATTAACAAACAATGGGGTCTATAATCTTGATTACGGTTTCTTATTGATGCGAATTGGGTGATTTTTAAAATCAAGAATCCCTCACATAATTTCAGGTTTGGAAGACTTTTCTTTTGATTCCAAACACTGTTTTTCACACAATGATCGTATGATTAAAATTTATGACTAAATTCACAATATATTAATTAAAACAAATATCTCCACGCACAATTGACATTCTAAATGTTTTTAGTTCCATCACCCAAATGAGTCATTGATTCTAATTTACATTTCGTACTAATGTGAATTGGGTTATTAACTACATAATGACACTTTCTATTAACTACACGGTAATCAGGCTCCTTTTGTTGTTACAAGCACTATTTTTCTTGCAATGAATATGAAATTATCTTTTGTCTCCTTATTAACAACTATATTCATCAAGAAAACAATGTCCATATCTATATAATGCATTCAATATTAATAAACAATGGGGTCCATAATCTTGATTAGGGATTCTTATTGATGTGAATTGGTTGATTTTAAAATAAAGATTCCCTCACAAGATTTCTGGTTTGGAATACATGTCTTTTGATTCCAAACAGTCTTTTTCACTCAATGATTGTGAGATTAAAATTTATGAGTAAATTACCCAGTATATTAAAAAAAAAAATATGTCGACGCACAATTGAAAATCTAAATGTGTTTAGTTCCATCACCCAAAATGAGTCATTGATTCTAATTTGCATTTCGTACTAATGTGAATTGGGTTATTACCTAAATAATGATACTTTATATTCACTACATTCTAATCAAGCTCCTTTTGTTATTACAAGCACTATTTTTCTTGCAATGACTATGAAATTATCTTTTGTCTCCATATTAACAACTATATTCATCAAGTAAACACTATCCATATATATACAATGCATTCAAGATTAAAAAACAATGGGGTCTATACTCTTGATTACGGTTTCTTATTGATGTGAAATTGGGTGATTTTTTTAAAATAAAGAATCCCTCACATAATTTCAGGTTTGGAAGACTTTTTCTTTTGATTCCAAACACTCTTTTTCACACAATGATCGTATGATTAAAATTTATGACTAAATTACACAATCTATTAATTAAAACAAACATGTCGACGCACAATTGAAAATCTAAATGTGTTTAGTTCCATCACCCAAATGAGTCATTGATTCTAATTTGCATTTCGTACTAATGTGAATTGGGTTATTACCTAAATAATGAGACTTTATATTCACTACATGCTAATTAGGCCCCTTTTGTTATTACAAGCACTATTTTTCATGCAATGACTATGAAATTATCTTTGGTCTCCTTATTAACAACTATATTCATCAAGTAAACAATGTCCATATCTATACAATGCATTCAAGATTAACAAACAATGGAGTCCATAATCTTGATTAGGTTTCTTATTGATGCGAATGGGGTGATTTTTAAAATCAAGAATCCCTCACATAATTTCAGGTTTGGAAGACTTTTCTTTTGATTCCAAACACTCTTTTTCACACAATGATCGTTTGATTAAAATTTATGAGTAAATTACTCAATATATTAATTAAAACAACCATCTCCACGCACAATTGAAATTCTAAATGTGATTAGTTCCATCACCCAAATGAGTCATTGATTATAATTTACATTTCGTACTAATGTGAATTGGGTAATTAACTAAATAATGACACTTTATATTAACTACACGGTAATCAGGATCCTTTTGTTATTACAAGCACTATTTTTCATGCAATGACTATGAAATTATCTTTTGTCTCCTTATTAACAACTATATTCATCAAGTAAACATTGTCCATATCTATACAATGCATTCAAGATCAACAAATAATGGAGTCGATAATCTTGATTAGGTTTCTTATTGATGCGAATTGGGTGATTTTTAAAATAAAGAATCCCTCACATAATTTCAGGTTTGGAAGACTTTTCTTTTGATTCCAAATATTCTTTTTCACACAATGATCGTATGATTAAAATTTATGACTAAATTACACATTATATTCATTAAAACAAACATGTCGACGCACAATTGAAAATCGAAATGTGTTTAGTTCCATCACCCAAATGAGTCATTGATTCTAATTTGCATTTCGTACTAATGTGAATTGGGTTATTACCTAAATAATGATACTTTATATTCACTACATTCTAATCAAGCTCCTTTTGTTATTACAAGCACTATTTTTCTTGCAATGACTATGAAATTATCTTTTGTCTCCTTATTAACAACTATATTCATCAACTAAACACTATCCATATATATACAATGCATTCAAGATTAACAAACAATGGGGTCTATAATCTTGATTACGGTTTCTTATTGATGTGAATTGGGTGATTTTTAAAATAAAGAATCCCTCACATAATTTCAGGTTTGGAAGACTTTTCTTTTGATTCCAAACACTCTTTTTCACACAATGATCATATGATTAAAATGTACGACTAAATTACACAATATATTAATTAAAACAAACATGTCGACGCACAATTGAAAATCTAAATGTGTTTAGTTCCATCACCCAAATGAGTCATTGATTCTAATTTGCATTTCGTACTAATGTGAATTGGGTTATTACCTAAATAATGATACTTTATATTCACTACATTCTGATCAGGCTCCTTTTGTTATTACAAGCACTATTTTTCTTGCAATGACTATGAAATTATCTTTTGTCTCCTTATTAACAACTATATTCATCAAGTAAACACTATCCATATATATACAATGCCTTCAAGATTAACAAACAATGGGGTCTATAATCTTGATTACGGTTTCTTATTGATGTGAATGGCGTGATTTTTAAACTAAAGAATCCCTCACATAATTTCAGGTTTGGAAGACTTTTCTTTTGATTCCAAATACTCTTTTTCACACAATGATCGTATGATTAAAATTTATGACTAAATTACACAATATATTAATTAAAACAAACATGTCGACGCACAATTGAAAATCTAAATGTGTTTAGTTCCATCGCCCAAATGAGTCATTGATTCTAATTTGCATTTCGTACTAATGTGAATTGGGTTATTACCTAAATAATGAGACTTTATATTCACTACATGCTAATTAGGCCCCTTTTGTTATTACAAGCACTATTTTTCATGCAATGACTATGAAATTATCTTTTGTCTCCTTATTATCAACTATATTCATCAAGTAAACAATGTCCATATCTATACAATGCATTCAAGATTAACAAACAATGGAGTCCATAATCTTGATTAGGTTTCTTATTGACGCGAATGGGGTGATTTTTAAAATCAAGAATCCCTCACATAATTTCAGGTTTGGAAGACTTTTCTTTTGATTCCAAACACTCTTTTTCACACAATGATCCTATGATTAAAATTTACGACTAAATTACACAATATATTAATTAAAACAAACATGTCGACGCACAATTGAAAATCTAAATGTGTTTAGTTCCATCACCCAAATGACTCATTGATTCTAATTTGCATTTCGTACTAATGTGAATTGGGTTATTACCTAAAGAATGATACTTTATATTCACAACATTCTAATCAAGCTCCTTTTGTTATTACAAGCACTATTTTTCTTGCAATGACTATGAAATTATCTTTTGTCTCCTTATTAACAACTATATTCATCAAGTAAACACTATCCATATTTATACAATGCATTCAAGATTAACAAACAATGGGGTCTATAATCTTGATTACGGTTTCTTATTGATGCGAATTGGGTGATTTTTAAAATCAAGAATCCCTCACATAATTTCAGGTTTGGAAGACTTTTCTTTTGATTCCAAACACTGTTTTTCACACAATGATCGTATGATTAAAATTTATGACTAAATTCACAATATATTAATTAAAACAAATATCTCCACGCACAATTGACATTCTAAATGTTTTTAGTTCCATCACCCAAATGAGTCATTGATTCTAATTTACATTTCGTACTAATGTGAATTGGGTTATTAACTACATAATGACACTTTCTATTAACTACAAGGTAATCAGGCTCCTTTTGTTGTTACAAGCACTATTTTTCTTGCAATGAATATGAAATTATCTTTTGTCTCCTTATTAACAACTATATTCATCAAGAAAACAATGTCCATATCTATATAATGCATTCAATATTAATAAACAATGGGGTCCATAATCTTGATTAGGGATTCTTATTGATGTGAATTGGTTGATTTTAAAATAAAGATTCCCTCACAAGATTTCTGGTTTGGAATACATGTCTTTTGATTCCAAACAGTCTTTTTCACTCAATGATTGTGAGATTAAAATTTATGAGTAAATTACCCAGTATATTAATGAAAAAAAATATGTGGACGCACAATTGAAAATCTAAATGTGTTTAGTTCCATCACCCAAAATGAGTCATTGATTCTAATTTGCATTTCGTACTAATGTGAATTGGGTTATTACCTAAATAATGATACTTTATATTCACTACATTCTAATCAAGCTCCTTTTGTTATTACAAGCACTATTTTTCTTGCAATGACTATGAAATTATCTTTTGTCTCCATATTAACAACTATATTCATCAAGTAAACACTATCCATATATATACAATGCATTCAAGATTAAAAAACAATGGGGTCTATACTCTTGATTACGGTTTCTTATTGATGTGAATTGGGTGATTTTTAAAATAAAGAATCCCTCACATAATTTCAGGTTTGGAAGACTTTTCTTTTGATTCCAAACACTCTTTTTCACACAATGATCGTATGATTAAAATTTATGACTAAATTACACAATCTATTAATTAAAACAAACATGTCGACGCACAATTGAAAATCTAAATGTGTTTAGTTCCATCACCCAAATGAGTCATTGATTCTAATTTGCATTTCGTACTAATGTGAATTGGGTTATTACCTAAATAATGAGACTTTATATTCACTACATGCTAATTAGGCCCCTTTTGTTATTACAAGCACTATTTTTCATGCAATGACTATGAAATTATCTTTTGTCTCCTTATTAACAACTATATTCATCAAGTAAACAATGTCCATATCTATACAATGCATTCAAGATTAACAAACAATGGAGTCCATAATCTTGATTAGGTTTCTTATTGATGCGAATGGGGTGATTTTTAAAATCAAGAATCCCTCACATAATTTCAGGTTTGGAAGACTTTTCTTTTGATTCCAAACACTCTTTTTCACACAATGATCGTTTGATTAAAATTTATGAGTAAATTACACAATATATTAATTAAAACAACCATCTCCACGCACAATTGAAATTCTAAATGTGATTAGTTCCATCACCCAAATGAGTCATTGATTATAATTTACATTTCGTACTAATGTGAATTGGGTAATTAACTAAATAATGACACTTTATATTAACTACACGGTAATCAGGATCCTTTTGTTATTACAAGCACTATTTTTCATGCAATGACTATGAAATTATCTTTTGTCTCCTTATTAACAACTATATTCATCAAGTAAACATTGTCCATATCTATACAATGCATTCAAGATCAACAAATAATGGAGTCGATAATCTTGATTAGGTTTCTTATTGATGCGAATTGGGTGATTTTTAAAATAAAGAATCCCTCACATAATTTCAGGTTTGGAAGACTTTTCTTTTGATTCCAAATATTCTTTTTCACACAATGATCGTATGATTAAAATTTATGACTAAATTACACATTATATTCATTAAAACAAACATGTCGACGCACAATTGAAAATCGAAATGTGTTTAGTTCCATCACCCAAATGAGTCATTGATTCTAATTTGCATTTCGTACTAATGTGAATTGGGTTATTACCTAAATAATGATACTTTATATTCACTACATTCTAATCAAGCTCCTTTTGTTATTACAAGCACTATTTTTCTTGCAATGACTATGAAATTATCTTTTGTCTCCTTATTAACAACTATATTCATCAACTAAACACTATCCATATATATACAATGCATTCAAGATTAACAAACAATGGGGTCTATAATCTTGATTACGGTTTCTTATTGATGTGAATTGGGTGATTTTTAAAATAAAGAATCCCTCACATAATTTCAGGTTTGGAAGACTTTTCTTTTGATTCCAAACACTCTTTTTCACACAATGATCATATGATTAAAATGTACGACTAAATTACACAATATATTAATTAAAACAAACATGTCGACGCACAATTGAAAATCTAAATGTGTTTAGTTCCATCACCCAAATGAGTCATTGATTCTAATTTGCATTTCGTACTAATGTGAATTGGGTTATTACCTAAATAATGAGACTTTATATTCACTACATGCTAATTAGGCCGCTTTTGTTATTACAAGCACTATTTTTCATGCAATGACTATGAAATTATCTTTTGTCTCCTTATTAACAACTATATTCATCAAGTAAACACTATCCATATCTATACAATGCATTCAAGATTAACAAACAATGGAGTCCATAATCTTGCTTAGGTTTCTTATTGATGCGAATGGGGTGATTTTTAAAATAAAGAATCCCTCACATAATTTCAGGTTCGGAAGACTTTTCTTTTGATTCCAAATACTCTTTTTCACACAATGATCGTATGATTAAAATTTATGACTAAATTACACATTATATTAATTAAAACAAACATGTCGACGCACAATTGAAAATCTAAATGTGTTTAGTTCCATCATCCAAATGAGTCATTGATTCTAATTTGCATTTCATACTAATGTGAATTGGGTTATTACCTAAATAATGAGACTTTATATTCACTACATTCTGATCAGGCTCCTTTTGTTATTACAAGCACTATTTTTCTTGCAATGACTATGAAATTATCTTTTGTCTCCTTATTAACAACTATATTCATCAAGTAAACACTATCCATATATATACAATGCCTTCAAGATTAACAAACAATGGGGTCTATAATCTTGATTACGGTTTCTTATTGATGTGAATGGCGTGATTTTTAAACTAAAGAATCCCTCACATAATTTCAGGTTTGGAAGACTTTTCTTTTGATTCCAAATACTCTTTTTCACACAATGATCGTATGATTAAAATTTATGACTAAATTACACAATATATTAATTAAAACAAACATGTCGACGCACAATTGAAAATCTAAATGTGTTTAGTTCCATCGCCCAAATGAGTCATTGATTCTAATTTACATTTCGTACTAATTTGAATTGGGTTATTAACTAAATAATGACACTTTCTATTAACTACACGGTAATCAGGCTCCTTTTGTTGTTACAAGCACTATTTTTCTTGCAATGAATATGAAATTAACTTTTGTCTCCTTATTGACAACTATATTCATCAAGAAAACAATATCCATATCTATATAATGCATTCAATATTAATAAACAATAGGGTCCATAATCTTGATTAGGGATTCTTATTGATGTGAATTGGTTGATTTTAAATTAAAGATTCCCTCACAAGATTTCTGGTTTGGAATACATGTCTTTTGATTCCAAACAGTCTTTTTCACTCAATGATTGTGAGATTAAAATTTATGACTAAATTACCCAGTATATTAATTAAAAAAAATATGTGGACGCACAATTGAAAATCTAAATGTGTTTAGTTCCATCACCCAAAATGAGTCATTGATTCTAATTTGCATTTCGTACTAATGTGAATTGGGTTATTACCTAAATAATGATACTTTATATTCACTACATTCTAATCAAGCTCCTTTTGTTATTACAAGCACTATTTTTCCTGCAATGACTAAGAAATTATCTTTTGTCTCCTTATTAACAACTATATTCATCAAGTAAACACTATCCATATATATACAATGCATTCAAGATTAAAAAACAATGGGGTCTATAATCTTGATTACGGTTTCTTATTGATGTGAATTGGGTGATTTTTAAAATAAAGAATCCCTCACATAATTTCAGGTTTGGAAGACTTTTCTTTTGATTCCAAACACTCTTTTTCACACAATGATCGTATGATTAAAATTTATGACTAAATTACACAATATATTAATTAAAAAAAACATGTCGACGCACAATTGAAAATCTAAATGTGTTTAGTTCCATCACCCAAATGAGTCATTGATTCTAATTTGCATTTCGTACTAATGTGAATTGGGTTATTACCTAAATAATGAGACTTTATATTCACTACATGCTAATTAGGCCCCTTTTGTTATTACAAGCACTATTTTTCATGCAATTACTATGAAATTATCTTTTGTCTCCTTATTAACAACTATATTCATCAAGTAAACAATGTCCATATCTATACAATGCATTCAAGATTAACAAACAATGGAGTCCATAATCTTGATTAGGTTTCTTATTGATGCGAATGGGGTCATTTTTGAAAACAAGAATCCCTCACATAATTTCATGTTTGGAAGACTTTTCTTTTGATTCCAAACACTCTTTTTCACACAATGATCGTATGATTAAAATTTATGACTAAATTACACAATATATTAATTAAAAAAAACATGTCGACGCACAATTGAAAATCTAAATGTGTTTAGTTCCATCACCCAAATGAGTCATTGATTCTAATTTGCATTTCGTACTAATGTGAATTGGGTTATTACCTAAATAATGAGACTTTATATTCACTACATGCTAATTAGGCCCCTTTTGTTATTACAAGCACTATTTTTCATGCAATTACTATGAAATTATCTTTTGTCTCCTTATTAACAACTATATTCATCAAGTAAACAATGTCCATATCTATACAATGCATTCAAGATTAACAAACAATGGAGTCCATAATCTTGATTAGGTTTCTTATTGATGCGAATGGGGTGATTTTTAAAATCAAGAATCCCTCACATAATTTCAGGTTTGGAAGACTTTTCTTTTGATTCCAAACACTCTTTTTCACACAATGATCGTATGATTAAAATTTATGAGTAAATTACACAATATATTAATTAAAACAAACATCTCCACGCACAATTGAAATTCTAAATGTGATTAGTTCCATCACCCAAATGAGTCATTTATTATAATTTACATTTCGTACTAATGTGAATTGGGTTATTAACTAAATAATGACACTTTTTATTAACTACACGGTAATCAGGCTCCTTTTGTTGTTACAAGCACTATTTTTCTTGCAATGAATATGAAATTATCTTTTGTCTCCTTATTAACAACTATATTCATCAAGAAAGCAATGTCCATATCTATATAATGCATTCAATATTAATAAACAATGGGGTCCAAAATCTTGATTAGGGATTCTTATTGATGTGAATTGGTTGATTTTAAAATAATGATTCCCTCACATATTTTCTGGTTTGGAATACATGTCTTTTGATTCCAAACAGTGTTTTTCACTCAATGATTGTGAGATTAAAATTTATGAGTAAATTACCCAGTATATTAATCAAAAAAAATATGTGGACGCACAATTGAAAATCTAAATGTGTTTAGTTCCATCACCCAAATGAGTCATTGTTTCTAATTTGCATTTCGTACTAATGTGAATTGGGTTATTACCTAAATAATGAGACTTTATATTCACTACATGCTAATTAGGCCCCTTTTGTTATTACAAGCACTATTTTTCATGCAATGACTATGAAATTATCTTTTGTCTCCTTATTAACCACTATATTCATCAAGTAAACATTGTCCATATCTATACAATGCATTCAAGATTAACAAATAATGGAGTCGATAATCCTGATTAGGTTTCTTATTGATGCGAATTGGGTGATTTTTAAAACAAAGAATCCCTCACATAATTTCAGGTTTGGAAGACTTCTCTTTGATTCCAAATACTCTTTTTCACACAATGATCGTATGATTAAAATTTATGACTAAATTACACATTTTATTAATTAAAACAAACATATCGAGGCACAATTGAAAATCTAAATGTGTTTAGTTCCATCACCCAAATGAGTCATTGATTCTAATTTGCATTTCGTACTAATGTGAATTGGGTTATTACCTAAATAATGAGACTTTATATTCACTACATGCTAATTAGGCCCCTTTTGTTATTACAAGCACTATTTTTCATGCAATGACTGTGAAATTATCTTTTGTCTCGTTATTACAAACTATATTCATCAAGTAAACATTGTCCATATCTATACAATGCATGCAAGATTAACAAATAATGGAGTCGATAATCTTGATTAGGTTTCTTATTGATGCGAATTGGGTGATTTTTAAAATAAAGAATCCCTCACATAATTTCAGGTTTGGAAAGACTTTTCTTTTGATTCCAAACACTCTTTTTCACACAATGATCGTATGATTAAAATTTATGACGAAATTATACAATATATTAATTAAAACAAACATGTCGACGCACAATTGAAAATCTAAATGTGTTTAGTTCCATCACCCAAATGAGTCATTGATTCTAATTTGCATTTCGTACTAATGTGAATTGGGTTATTACCTAAATAATGAGACTTTATATTCACTACATGCTAATTAGGCCGCTTTTGTTATTACAAGCACTATTTTTCATGCAATGACTATGAAATTATCTTTTGTCTCCTTATTAACAACTATATTCATCAAGTAAACACTATCCATATCTATACAATGCATTCAAGATTAACAAACAATGGAGTCCATAATCTTGCTTAGGTTTCTTATTGATGCGAATGGGGTGATTTTTAAAATAAAGAATCCCTCACATAATTTCAGGTTCGGAAGACTTTTCTTTTGATTCCAAATACTCTTTTTCACACAATGATCGTATGATTAAAATTTATGACTAAATTACACATTATATTAATTAAAACAAACATGTCGACGCACAATTGAAAATCTAAATGTGTTTAGTTCCATCATCCAAATGAGTCATTGATTCTAATTTGCATTTCATACTAATGTGAATTGGGTTATTACCTAAATAATGAGACTTTATATTCACTACATGCTAATTAGGCGCCTTTTGTTATTACAAGCACTATTTTTCATGCAATGACTATGAAATTATCTTTTGTCTCCTTATTATCAACTATATTCATCAAGTAAACAATGTCCATATCTATACAATGCATTCAAGATTAACAAACAATGGAGTCCATAATCTTGATTAGGTTTCTTATTGACGCGAATGGGGTGATTTTTAAAATCAAGAATCCCTCACATAATTTCAGGTTTGGAAGACTTTTCTTTTGATTCCAAACACTCTTTTTCACACAATGATCCTATGATTAAAATTTACGACTAAATTACACAATATATTAATTAAAACAAACATGTCGACGCACAATTGAAAATCTAAATGTGTTTAGTTCCATCACCCAAATGACTCATTGATTCTAATTTGCTTTTCGTACTAATGTGAATTGGGTTATTACCTAAAGAATGATACTTTATATTCACAACATTCTAATCAAGCTCCTTTTGTTATTACAAGCACTATTTTTCTTGCAATGACTATGAAATTATCTTTTGTCTCCTTATGAACAACTATATTCATCAAGTAAAAACTATCCATATTTATACAATGCATTCAAGATTAACAAACAATGGGGTCTATAATCTTGATTACGGTTTCTTATTGATGCGAATTGGGTGATTTTTAAAATCAAGAATCCCTCACATAATTTCAGGTTTGGAAGACTTTTCTTTTGATTCCAAACACTGTTTTTCACACAATGATCGTATGATTAAAATTTATGACTAAATTACACAATATATTAATTAAAACAAATATCTCCACGCACAATTGACATTCTAAATGTGTTTAGTTCCATCACCCAAATGAGTCATTGATTCTAATTTACATTTCGTACTAATGTGAATTGGGTTATTAACTAAATAATGACACTTTCTATTAACTACACGGTAATCAGGCTCCTTTTGTTGTTACAAGCACTATGTTTCTTGCAATGAATATGAAATTATCTTTTGTCTCCTTATTAACAACTATATTCATCAAGAAAACAATGTCCATATCTATATAATGCATTCAATATTAATAAACAATGGGGTCCATAATCTTGATTAGGGATTCTTATTGATGTGAATTGGTTGATTTTAAAATAAAGATTCCCTCACAAGATTTCTGGTTTGGATTACATGTCTTTTGATTCCAAACAGTCTTTTTCACTCAATGATTGTGAGATTAAAATTTATGAGTAAATTACCCAGTATATTAATGAAAAAAAATATGTGGACGCACAATTGAAAATCTAAATGTGTTTAGTTCCATCACCCAAAATGAGTCATTGATTCTAATTTGCATTTCGTACTAATGTGAATTGGGTTATTACCTAAATAATGATACTTTATATTCACTACATTCTAATCAAGCTCCTTTTGTTATTACAAGCACTATTTTTCTTGCAATGACTATGAAATTATCTTTTGTCTCCATATTAACAACTATATTCATCAAGTAAACACTATCCATATATATACAATGCATTCAAGATTAAAAAACAATGGGGTCTATACTCTTGATTACGGTTTCTTATTGATGTGAATTGGGTGATTTTTAAAATAAAGAATCCCTCACATAATTTCAGGTTTGGAAGACTTTTCTTTTGATTCCAAACACTCTTTTTCACACAATGATCGTATGATTAAAATTTATGACTAAATTACACAATCTATTAATTAAAACAAACATGTCGAAGCACAATTGAAAATCTAAATGTGTTTAGTTCCATCACCCAAATGAGTCATTGATTCTAATTTGCATTTCGTACTAATGTGAATTGGGTTATTACCTAAATAATGAGACTTTATATTCACTACATGCTAATTAGGCCCCTTTTGTTATTACAAGCACTATTTTTCATGCAATGACTATGAAATTATCTTTTGTCTCCTTATTAACAACTATATTCATCAAGTAAACATTGTCCATATCTATACAATGCATTCAAGATTAACAAATATTGGAGTCGATAATCTTGATTAGGTTTCTTATTGATGCGAATTGGGTGATTTTTAAAATAAAGAATCCCTCACATAATTTTAGGTTTGGAAGACTTTTCTTTTGATTCCAAACACTCTTTTTCACATAATGATCGTATGATTAAAATTTATGACTAAATTACACAATATATTAATTAAAACAAACATGTCGACGCACAATTGAAAATCTAAATGTGTTTAGTTCCAACACCTAAATCAGTCATTGATTCTAATTTGCATTTCGTACTAATGTGAATTGGGTTATTACCTAAATAATGATACTTTATATTCACTACATTCTGATCAAGCTCCTTTTGTTATTACAAGCACTATTTTTCTTGCAATGACTATGAAATTATCTTTTGTCTCCTTATTAACAACTATATTCATCAAGTAAACACTATCCATATATATACAATGCATTCAAGATTAACAAACAATGGGGTCTATAATCTTGATTACGGTTTCTTATTGATGTGAATGGCGTGATTTTTAAACTAAAGAATCCCTCACATAATTTCAGGTTTGGAAGACTTTTCTTTTGATTCCAAACACTCTTTTTCACACAATGATCGTATGATTAAAATTTATGACTAAATTACACAATATATTAATTAAAACAAACATGTCGACGCACAATTGAAATTCTAAATGTGATTAGTTCCATCACCCAAATGAGTCATTGATTATAATTTACATTTCATACTAATGTGAATTGGGTTATTAACTAAAGAATGACACTTTATATTAACTACAAGGTAATCAGGCTCCTTTTGTTGTTGCAAGCACTATTTTTCTTGCAATGAATATGAAATTATCTTTTGTCTCCTTATTAACAACTATATTCATCAAGAAAACAATGTCCATATATCTATATAATGCATTCAATATTATTAATAAAAACAATGGGGTCCATAATCTTGATTAGGGATTCTTATTGATGTGAATTGGGTTGATTTTAAAAATAATGATTCCCTCACAAGATTTCTGGTTTGTAATACATTTCTTTTGATTCCAAACAGTCTTTTTCACTCAATGATTGTGAGATTATAAAAATTTATGAGTAAATTACCCACAAGTATATTAATTAAAAAAAAAAATATGTCGACGCACAATTGAAAATCTAAATGTGTTTAGTTCCATCACCCCAAATGAGTCATTGATTCTACTAATTTGCATTTCGTACTAATGTGAATTGGGTTATTACCTAAATAATGATACTTTTTATATTCACTACATTCTAATCAAGCTCCTTTTTGTTATTACAAGCACTATTTTTCTTGCAATGACTATGAAATTATCTTTTGTCTCCTTATTAACAACTATATTCATCAAGTAAACATTGTCCATATCTATACAATGCATTCAAGATTAACAAATAATGGAGTCGATAATCTTTGATTAGGTTTCTTATTGATGCGAATTGGGGTGATTTTTAAAATAAAGAATCCCTCACATAATTTCAGGTTTGGAAGACTTTTTCTTTTGATTCCAAATACTCTTTTTCACACAATGATCGTATGATTAAAATTTATGACTAAATTACACATATATTAATTAAAACAAACATGTCGACGCACAATTGAAAATCTAAATGTGTTTAGTTCCATCACCCAAATGAGTCATTGATTCTAATTTGCATTTCGTACTAATGTGAATTGGGTTATTACCTAAATAATGAGACTTTATATTCACTACATGCTAATTAGGCCCTTTTTGTTATTACAAGCACTATTTTTAATGCAATGACTACGAAATTATCTTTTGTCTCCTTATTAACAACTATATTCATCAAGTAAACAATGTCCATATCTATACAATGCATTCAAGATTAACAAACAATGGAGTCCATAATCTTGATTACGGTTTCTTATTGATGATGCGAATGGGGGTGATTTTTTAAAATAAAGAATCCCTCACATAATTTCAGGTTTGGAAGACTTTTCTTTTGATTCCAAACACTCTTTTTCACACAATGATCGTATGATTAAAATTTATGACTAAATTACACAATATATTAATTAAAACAAACATGTCGACGCACAATTGAAAATCTAAATGTGTTTAGTTCCATCACCCAAATGAGTCATTGATTCTAATTTGCATTTCGTACTAATGTGAATTGGGTTATTACCTAAATAATGAGACTTTATATTCACTACATGCTAATTAGGCCCCTTTTGTTATTACAAGCACTATTTTTCATGCAATGACTATGAAATTATCTTTTGTCTCCTTATTAACAACTATATTCATCAAGTAAACAATGTCCATATCTATACAATGCATTCAAGATTAACAAACAATGGAGTCCATAATCTTGATTAGGTTTCTTATTGATGCGAATGGGGTGATTTTTAAAATCAAGAATCCCTCACATAATTTCAGGTTTTGGAAGACTTTTCTTTTGATTCCAAACACTCTTTTTCACACAATGATCGTATGATTAAAATTTTATGAGTAAAATTACACAATATATTAATTAAAACAAACATCTCCACGCACAATTGAAATTCTAAATGTCATTAGTTCCATCACCCAAATGAGTCATTGATTATAATTTACATTTCGTACTAATGTGAATTGGGTTATTAACTAAATAATGACACTTTATATATTAACTACACGGTAATCAGGCTCCTTTTGTTATTACAAGCACTATTTTTCATGCAATGACTATAAAATTATCTTTTGTCTCCTTATTAACAACTATATTCATCAAGTAAACATTGTCCATATCTATACATAGCATTCAAGATTAACAAATAATGGAGTCGATAATCTGATTAGGTTTCTTATTGTTGCGAATTGGGTGATTTTTAAAATAAAGAATCCCTCACATAATTTCAGGTTTGGAAGGCTTTTCTTTTGATTCCAAATACTCTTTTTCACACAATGATCGTATGATTAAAATTTATGACTAAATTACACATTATATTAATTAAAACAAACATGTCGACGCACAATTGAAAATCTAAATGTGTTTAGTTCCATCACCCAAATGAGTCATTGATTCTAATTTGCATTTCGTACTAATGTGAATTGGGTTATTACCTAAATAATGATACTTTATATTCACTACATTCTGATCAAGCTCCTTTTGTTATTACAAGCACTATTTTTCTTGCAATGACTATGAAATTATCTTTTGTCTCCTTATTAACAACTATATTCATCAAGTAAACACTATCCATATATATACAATGCATTCAAGATTAACAAACAATGGGGTCTATAATCTTGATTACGGTTTCTTATTGATGTGAATGGCGTGATTTTTAAACTAAAGAATCCCTCACATAATTTCAGGTTTGGAAGACTTTTCTTTTGATTCCAAACACTCTTTTTCACACAATGATCGTATGATTAAAAATTTATGACTAAATTACACAATATATTAATTAAAAAAAAACATGTCGACGCACAATTGAAAATCTAAAATGTGTTTTAGTTCCATCATCCCCAAATGAGTCATTGATTCTAATTTACATTTCGTACTAATTTGAATTGGGTTATTAACTAAATAATGACACTTTTCTATTAACTACACGGTAATCAGGCTCCTTTTGTTGTTACAAGCACTATTTTTCTTGCAATGAATATGAAATTATCTTTTGTCTCCTTATTGACAACTATATTCATCAAAGAAAACAATATCCATATCTATATAATGCATTCAATATTAATAAACAATAGGGTCCATAATCTTGATTAGGGATTCTTATTGATGTGAATTGGTTGATTTTAAATTAAAGATTCCCTCACAAGATTTCTGGTTTGGAATACATGTCTTTTGATTCCAAACAGTCTCTTTTTCACTCAATGATTGTGAGATTTAAAATTTATGACTAAATTACCCAGTATATTAATTAAAAAAAAAATATGTGGACGCACAATTGAAAATCGAAATGTGTTTAGTTCCATCACCCAAAATGAGTCATTGATTCTAATTTGCATTTCGTACTAATGTGAATTGGGTTATTACCTAAATAATGATACTTTATATTCACTACATTCTAATCAAGCTCCTTTTGTTATTACAAGCACTATTTTTCCTTGCAATGACTAAGAAATTATCTTTTGTCTCCTTATTAACAACTATATTCATCAAGTAAACACTATCCATATATATACAATGCATTCAAGATTAAAAAACAATGGGGTCTATAATCTTGATTACGGTTTCTTATTGATGTGAATTGGGTGATTTTTTAAAAATAAAGAATCCCTCACATAATTTCAGGTTTGGAAGACTTTTCTTTTTGATTCCAAACACTCTTTTTCACACAATGATCCTATGATTAAAATTTATGACTAAATTACACAATATATTAATTAAAACAAACATGTCGACGCACAATTGAAAATCTAAATGTGTTTAGTTCCATCACCCAAATGAGTCATTGATTCTAATTTGCATTTCGTACTAATGTGAATTTGGTTATTACCTAAATAATGAGACTTTATATTCACTACATGCTAATTAGGCCCCTTTTGTTATTACAAGCACTATTTTTCATGCAATTACTATGAAATTATCTTTTGTCTCCTTATTAACAACTATATTCATCAAGTAAACAATGTCCATATCTATACAACGCATTCAAGATTAACAAACAATGGAGTCCATAATCTTGATTAGGTTTCTTATTGATGCGAATGGGGTGATTTTTAAAATCAAGAATCCCTCACATAATTTCAGGTTTGGAAGACTTTTCTTTTGATTCCAAACACTCTTTTTCACACAATGATCGTATGATTAAAATTTATGAGTAAATTACACAATATATTAATTAAAACAAACATCTCCACGCACAATTGAAATTCTAAATGTGATTAGTTCCATCACCCAAATGAGTCATTTATTATAATTTACATTTCGTACTAATGTGAATTGAGTTATTAACTAAATAATGACACTTTTTATTATTAACTACACGGTAATCAGGCTCCCTTTTGTTGTTACAAGCACTATTTTTCTTCTTGCAATGAATATGAAATTATCTTTTGTCTCCTTATTAACAACTATATTCATCAAGAAAGCAATGTCCATATCTATATATAATGCATTCAATATTAATAAACAATGGGGTCCCCAAAATCTTGATTAGGGATTCTTATTGATGTGAATTGGTTGATTTTTTAAAATAATGATTCCCTCACATGTTTTCTGGTTTTGGAATACATGTCTTTTGATTCCAAACAGTGTTTTTTCACTCAATGATTGTGAGATTAAAAATTTATGAGTAAATTACACCAGTATATTAATAAAAAAAAAAAATATATGTGGACGCACAAATTGAAAAATCTAAATGTGTTTAGTTCCATCACACCCAAATAAGTCATTGTTTCTAATTTGCATTTCGTACTAATGTGAATTGGGTTATTACCTAAATAATGAGACTTTATATTCACTACATGCTAATTAGGCCCCTTTTGTTATTACAACCACTATTTTTCATGCAATGACTAGAAATTATCTTTTGTCTCCTTATTAACAACTATATTCATCAAGTAAACATTGTCCATATCTATACAATGCATTCAAGATTAACAAATAATGGAGTCTATAATCTTGATTACGGTTTCTTATTGATGCGAATTGGGTGATTTTTAAAAATAAAGAATCCCTCACATAATTTCAGGTTTGGAAGACTTTTCTTTTTTGATTCCAAAACTACTCTTTTTCACACAATGATCGTATGATTAAAATTTTTATGACTAAATTACACAATATATTAATTTAAAACAAACATCTCCACGCACAATTGAAAATCTAAATGTGTTTAGTTCCATCACCCAAATGAGTCATTGATTCTAATTTACATTTCGTACTAATGTGAATTGGGTTATTAACTAAATAATGACACTTTATTATGAACTACACAGTAAATCAGGCTCCTTTTGTTGTTTAGAAGCACTATTTTTCATGCAATGACTATGAAATTATCTTTTGTCTCCTTATTAACAACTATATTCATCAAGTAAACAATGTCCATATCTATACAATGCATTCAAGATTAACAAACAATGGTGTCCATAATCTTGATTAGGTTTTCTTATTGATGCGAATGGGGTGATTTTTAAAATCAATGAGAATCCCTCACATAATTTCAGGTTTGGAAGACTTTTTCTTTTGATTCCAAACACTCTTTTTCACACAATGATCGTATGATTAAAATATTTATGAGGTAAATTACACAATATATAATTAAAACAAAACATCTCCACGCACAATTGGAAATTCTAAATGTGATTAGTTCCATCACCAAATGAGTCATTGAATTATAATTTACATTTTCGTACTAATGTGAATTGGGTTATTAACTAAATAATAAAGACACTTCATATATTAACAATACATTACACGTAAATCCCCCCCCCCAGGCTCCTTTTGTTGTTACAAAAGACGCACTATATTTATCTTGCAATGACTTATGAAAATTATCTTTTTATGTCTGTCCTTATTAACAACAAATTCATTTCAAGTCAAAAAACAATGTCCATATCTATATAATGCATTCAATAATAATAAACAATTGGGGTTCCAAAAATCTTGATTAGGAATTCTTATATGATCGTGAAATTGGGTGATCTTTTAAAATAAGGAATTCCCTCTAGAACTAAATTTCTGGTTATGCGGAGCATACATGTCTTTTTGATTCCAAACAAGTCTTTTTTTTATCCACTCAATGATCGTGTGAGGATATTAAAATTTATGAGTAAATTTACACAGATTTTAATTATTATATCAAAAAGAAAAATATGTGGAGCGCACAATTTGAAAATCTAAATGTGTTTTTAGTTCCCCATCAACCCAAATGAGTCAATGATTCGAATTTGATAATTTGCATTTCGTACTAATGTGAATACCACCTCGGTTGCTTATTACCTAAAATGTCAATGATTGAAGACTTTCCTATACTTCAACTACATGCTAATTAAGGCCCCAATTGCGTTATTACAAGAACGACATTTTTTCTCATGCAAATGAACTATGAAAATATTCTATTTGTGTCATCCTTATTAACAACTATAATTCATCACCCAAAAAAACATTGTCCATCTATATCTCAAGTTACAATGCACATTCAAAATTATAACAAACAATGAGGAGTCATACAATCTTGATTAGGTTCTTTTTTATTAAAATTGATGCGAAATGGGTGATTTTTAAAATCAAAGAATCCCTCACATAAGGAACATTCAGGTTTGTTATGAAGACTCTTATCTATTTTTTTGAGCATTCCCAAACACTTCCTTTTTTCACGCAATGATACGTATGAGTTACAATTAAATTTATGGACTATAAAATTACACACAATATATATTAATTAAAACTAAAACATCAGTCGACGCACAATTGAAAATTCTAAATGTGATTGTAGTTCCATCACCCAATAATGAGTCATTGATAATCTAATATTTATGCATTTCGAAATCTATTACTAATTGTGTTGGCTTAAACACAATAGATAATGAGACTTTATATCAACTTACATGGGCTAATCAGGCTTCCTTTTGTTGCTGTTACAAGCATTTTACTATTTTTTCTGGTGCAATAGACTTATGCAAATTATGGTTTGTCTGCCTAATAAACAACTATATTTCATCAAGTAAAAACAATTGCTCCATATCTATACATGCATTTCAAGATTAACAAGAAATAACAGGTTCCCTAATTCCTTGATTAGTCTTCTTCTTATTGTGATGCGAATGTGGGTTGATTTTAAAAAATCAAGAATCCCTACACAATACATTTCTTAGGTATTGGAATCACTTTATTCTTTTGGTTCGAGTGGATAGAAACTAGACATTTCATTTGTTCTGCGGCACAACAATTTTGTATGCGATTAAAATTTAATGACTAAATTACACATATATTAATTAAAAAAA
>JBAPLH010001606.1:0-13008 GCA_037897445.1 Ceriops zippeliana
CCCTAAGCAATGCTTCCGTTTTGTTTCTAAACACCCTTTTTTAAACATTGATCATGAAATTAACAATTGGGGCTATCCTACCTTGTAAATTAATCAAAACAAGTAAGCCTAAACATGATTAAAACTCTAAATGTATTTACATGCAACAAATAATGAAGTCATTCATCTTCGTTCTCATTTCATACTAATATTTAGTGGTTTAACTCAAAAATAATGAGACTTTATAATCACCTCATGCTAATCGAGCTCCTCCTTTTGCTATAAGGACTTTTCTCATGCAATGACCATGAAATTATCTTTTGTGTCCTTTTTCACATCAATATTCATTGTAAAAACAATGTCAATGAACCATCTAGACCATGAATTCATTCAATTCCAAAAAAACAATGGTGTCCTTGATCTTGATTAGCCTTTCTTATTGATATTAATTATTTGAATTCAGAAATAAAGTGTCCCTGCTATTGTTTCCACTAAGCAATGCTTCCCTTTTGGTTTTAAACACCCTTTTTTATACATTGATCATGAAATTAACAATTGTGGATATCCTACCTTGTATATTAATCAAAACAAGTAAGCCTAAACACGATTAAAACTCTAAATGTATTTACATGCAACAAAGAAAGGAGTCATTCATCTTGGTTTGCATTTCATACTAATATTAAGTGGCTCAACTCCAAAATAATGAGACTTTGTAATCACCTCATGCTATTCAAGCTCCTCTTTTTGTTATAACGACTTTTTTCATGCAATGACCATCAAATTACCTTTTGTGTCCTTTATAACAACAATATTCATTGTAAAAACAATGTCAGTGAACCATCTTGACCATGAATTCATTCAATTCCAACAAACAATTGTGTCCTTGATCTTGATTAGCATTTCTTATTGATATTAATTGGTTGAATTCCAAAATAAAGTCTCCCTGCTCTTGTTTCCACTAAGCAATGCTTCCCTTTGTTTTCTAAAACACCCCTTTTTTTAAACATTGATCATGAAATTAACAATTCGGGCTATCCTACCTTGTAAATTAATCAAAACAAGTAAGCCTAAACATGATTAAAACTCTAAATGTATTTACATGCAACAAATAATGCAGTCATTCATCTTCGTTCTCATTTCATACTAATATTTAGTGGTTTAACTCAAAAATAATGAGACTTTATAATCACCTCATGCTAATCGAGCTCCTCCTTTTGCTATAAGGACTTTTCTCATGCAATGACCATGAAATTATCTTTTGTGTCCTTTTTCACATCAATATTCATTGTAAAAACAATGTCAATGAACCATCTAGACCATGAATTCATTCAATTCCAACAAACAATGGTGTCCTTGATCTTGATTAGCCTTTCTTATTGATATTAATTGGTTGAATTCAGAAATAAAGTGTCCCTGCTATTGTTTCCACTAAGCAATGCTTCCCTTTTGGTTCTAAACACCCTTTTTTATACATTGATCATGAAATTAACAATTGTGGCTATCCTACCTTGTATATTAATCAAAACAAGTAAGCCTAAACACGATTAAAACTCTAAATGTAGTTACATGCAACAAAGAAAGGGAGTCATTCATTCATCTTGGTTTGCATTTCGTACTAATATTAAGTGGTTTAACTCCAAAATAATGAGACTTTGTAATCACCTCATGCTAATCAAGCTCCTCTTTTTGTTATAAGGACCTTTTTCATGCAATGACCATGAAATTACCTTTTGTGTCCCTTATAACAACAATATTCATTGTAAAAAACAATGTCAATGAACCATCTAGACCATGAATTCATTCAATTCCAACAAACAATGGTGTCCTTGATCTTGATTAGCTTTCTTATTGATATTAATTGGTTGAATTCCAAAATAAAGTGTCCCTGCTATTGTTTCCACTAAGCAATGCTTTCCCTTTTGGTTCTAAAACACCCTTTTTTCAACATTGATCATGAAATTAACAATTGTTGCTATCCTACCTTGTAAATTAATCAAAACAAGTAAGCCTCAACATGATTAAAACTCTAAATGTATTTACATGCAACAAAGATAGGAGTCATTCATCTTGGTTTGCATTTCATACTAATATTTAGTGGTTTAACTCCAAAATAGTGAGACTTTGTAATCACCTCATGCTAATCAAGCTCCTCTTTTTGTTATAAGGACTTTTCTGATGCAATGACCATGAAATTATCTTTTGTGTCCTTTTTAACATCAATATTCATTGTAAAAACAATGTCAATGAACCATCTAGACCATGAATTCATTCAATTCCAACAAACAATGGTGTCCTTGATCTTGATTAGCCTTTCTTATTGATATTAATTGGTTGAATTCAGAAATAAAGTGTCCCTGCTATTGTTTCCACTAAGCAATGCTTCCCTTTTGGTTCTAAACACCCATTTTTATACATTGATCATGAAATTAACAATTGTGGCTATCATACCTTGTATATTAATCAAAACAAGTAAGCCTAAACACGATTAAAACTCTAAATGTAGTTACATGCAACAAAGAAAGGAGTCATTCATCTTGGTTTGCATTTCGTACTAATATTAAGTGGTTTAACTCCAAAATAATGAGACTTTGTAATCACCTCATGCTAATCAAGCTCCTCTTTTTGTTATAAGGACCTTTTTCATGCAATGACCATGAAATTACCTTTTGTGTCCCTTATAACAACAATATTCATTGTAAAAACAATGTCAGTGAACCATCTAGACCATGAATTCATTCAATTCCAACAAACAATTGTGTCCTTGATCTTGATTAGCATTTCTTATTGATATTAATTGGTTGAATTCCAAAATAAAGTCTCCCTGGTCTTGTTTCCCACTAAGCAATGCTTCCTTTTGTTTCTAAACACCCTTTTTTAAAACATTGATCATGAAATTAACAATTGGGGCTATCCTACCTTGTAAATTAATCAAAAACAAGTAAGCCTAAACATGATTAAAACTCTAAATGTATTTACATGCAACAAAAGATAGGAGTCATTCATCTTGGTTTGCATTTCATACTAATATTTAGTGGTTTAACTCCAAAAATAATGAGACTTTATAATCACCTCATGCTAATCGAGCTCCTCCTTTTTTTTGCTATATAAGGACTTTTCTCATGCAATGACCATGAAATTATCTTTTGTGTCCCTTTTTAACATCAATATTCATTGTAAAAACAATGTCAATGAACCATCTAGACCATGAATTCATTCAATTCCAACAAACAATGGTGTCCTTGATCTTGATTAGCCTTTCTTATTGATATTAATTGGTTGAATTCAGAAATAAAGTGTCCCTGCTATTGTTTCCACTAAGCAATGCTTCCCTTTTGGTTCTAAACACCCTTTTTTATACATTGATCATGAAATTAACAATTGTGGCTATCATACCTTGTATATTAATCAAAACAAGTAAGCCTAAACACGATTAAAACTCTAAATGTAGTTACATGCAACAAAGAAAGGAGTCATTCATCTTGGTTTGCATTTCGTACTAATATTAAGTGGTTTAACTCCAAAATAATGAGACTTTGTAATCACCTCATGCTAATCAAGCTCCTCTTTTTGTTATAAGGACCTTTTTCATGCAATGACCATGAAATTACCTTTTGTGTCCCTTATAACAACAATATTCATTGTAAAAACAATGTCAGTGAACCATCTAGACCATGAATTCATTCAATTCCAACAAACAGTGGTGTACATGATCTTGATTAGCCTTTCTTATTGATATTAATTGGTTGAATTCCAAAATAAAGTCTCCCTGGTCTTGTTTCCCCTAAGCAATGCTTCCGTTTTGTTTCTAAACACCCTTTTTTAAACATTGATCATGAAATTAACAATTGGGGCTATCCTACCTTGTAAATTAATCAAAACAAGTAAGCCTAAACATGATTAAAACTCTAAATGTATTTACATGCAACAAATAATGAAGTCATTCATCTTCGTTCTCATTTCATACTAATATTTAGTGGTTTAACTCAAAAATAATGAGACTTTATAATCACCTCATGCTAATCGAGCTCCTCCTTTTGCTATAAGGACTTTTCTCATGCAATGACCATGAAATTATCTTTTGTGTCCTTTTTCACATCAATATTCATTGTAAAAACAATGTCAATGAACCATCTAGACCATGAATTCATTCAATTCCAAAAAAACAATGGTGTCCTTGATCTTGATTAGCCTTTCTTATTGATATTAATTATTTGAATTCAGAAATAAAGTGTCCCTGCTATTGTTTCCACTAAGCAATGCTTCCCTTTTGGTTTTAAACACCCTTTTTTATACATTGATCATGAAATTAACAATTGTGGATATCCTACCTTGTATATTAATCAAAACAAGTAAGCCTAAACACGATTAAAACTCTAAATGTATTTACATGCAACAAAGAAAGGAGTCATTCATCTTGGTTTGCATTTCATACTAATATTAAGTGGTTTAACTCCAAAATAATGAGACTTTGTAATCACCTCATGCTATTCAAGCTCCTCTTTTTGTTATAAGGACTTTTTTCATGCAATGACCATGAAATTACCTTTTGTGTCCTTTATAACAACAATATTCATTGTAAAAACAATGTCAGTGAACCATCTAGACCATGAATTCATTCAATTCCAACAAACAATTGTGTCCTTGATCTTGATTAGCATTTCTTATTGATATTAATTGGTTGAATTCCAAAATAAAGTCTCCCTGCTCTTGTTTCCACTAAGCAATGCTTCCCTTTTGTTTCTAAACACCCTTTTTTAAACATTGATCATGAAATTAACAATTCGGGCTATCCTACCTTGTAAATTAATCAAAACAAGTAAGCCTAAACATGATTAAAACTCTAAATGTATTTACATGCAACAAATAATGCAGTCATTCATCTTCGTTCTCATTTCATACTAATATTTAGTGGTTTAACTCAAAAATAATGAGACTTTATAATCACCTCATGCTAATCGAGCTCCTCCTTTTGCTATAAGGACTTTTCTCATGCAATGACCATGAAATTATCTTTTGTGTCCTTTTTCACATCAATATTCATTGTAAAAACAATGTCAATGAACCATCTAGACCATGAATTCATTCAATTCCAACAAACAATGGTGTCCTTGATCTTGATTAGCCTTTCTTATTGATATTAATTGGTTGAATTCAGAAATAAAGTGTCCCTGCTATTGTTTCCACTAAGCAATGCTTCCCTTTTTCCTTTTTTCTAAACACCCTTTTTTATACATTGATCATGAAATTAACAATTGTGGCTATCCTACCTTGTATATTAATCAAAACAAGTAAGCCTAAACACGATTAAAACTCTAAATGTAGTTACATGCAACAAAGAAAGGAGTCATTCATCTTGGTTTGCATTTCGTACTAATATTAAGTGGTTTAACTCCAAAATAATAGTGAGACTTTGTAATCACCTCATGCTAATCAAGCTCCTCTTTTTGTTATAAGGACTTTTTTCATGCAATGACCATGAAATTTATCTTTTGTGTCCCTTTTAACATCAATATTCATTGTAAAAAACAATGTCATGAACCATCTAGACCATGAATTCATTCAATTCCAACAAACAATGGTGTGTCCTTGATCTTGATTAGCATTTCTTATTGATATTACTTTGGTTGAATTCCAAAATAAAGTGTCCCTGCTATTGTTTCCACTAAGCAATGCTTCCCTTTTGTTTCTAAAACACCCTTTTTTATAACATTGATCATGAAATTAACAATTGTGGGCTATCCTACCTTTGTAAATTAATCAAAACAAGTAAGCCCTAAACATGATGATTAAAACTCTAAATGTATTTACATGCAACAAATAAAGGAGTCATTCATCTTGGTTCTCATTTCATACTAATATTTAGTGGTTTAACTCCAAAAATAATGAGACTTTATAATCACCTCATGCTAATCAAGCTCCTCTTTTTGTTATATAAGGACTTTTCTCTCAATGCAATGACCATGAAATTATCTTTTGTGTCCTTTTTCACATCAATATTCATTGTAAAAACAATGTCAATGAACCATCTAGACCATGAATTCATTCAATTCCAACAAACAATGGTGTCCTTGATCTTGATTAGCCTTTCTTATTGATATTAATTGGTTGAATTCAGAAATAAAGTGTCCCTGCTATTGTTTCCACTAAGCAATGCTTCCCTTTTGGTTCTAAACACCCTTTTTTATACATTGATCATGAAATTAACAATTGTGGCTATCCTACCTTGTATATTAATCAAAACAAGTAAGCCTAAACACGATTAAAACTCTAAATGTAGTTACATGCAACAAAGAAAGGAGTCATTCATCTTGGTTTGCATTTCGTACTAATATTAAGTGGTTTAACTCCAAAATAATGAGACTTTGTAATCACCTCATGCTAATCAAGCTCCTCTTTTTGTTATAAGGACTTTTTTCATGCAATGACCATGAAATTACCTTTTGTGTTTTTATAACAACAATATTCATTGTAAAAACAATGTCAGTGAACCATCTAGACCATGAATTCATTCAATTCCAACAAACAATGGTGTCCTTGATCTTGATTAGCATTTCTTATTGATATTAATTGGTTGAATTCCAAAATAAAGTCTCCCTGCTCTTGTTTCCACTAAGCAATGCTTCCCTTTTGTTTCTAAACACCCTTTTTTAAACATTGATCATGAAATTAACAATTGGGGCTATCCTACCTTGTAAATTAATCAAAACAAGTAAGCCTAAACATGATTAAAACTCTAAATGTATTTACATGCAACAAATAATGAAGTCATTCATCTTCGTTCTCATTTCATACTAATATTTAGTGGTTTAACTCAAAAATAATGAGACTTTATAATCACCTCATGCTAATCGAGCTCCTCCTTTTGCTATAAGGACTTTTCTCATGCAATGACCATGAAATTATCTTTTGTGTCCTTTTTCACATCAATATTCATTGTAAAAACAATGTCAATGAACCATCTAGACCATGAATTCATTCAATTCCAAAAAAACAATGGTGTCCTTGATCTTGATTAGCCTTTCTTATTGATATTAATTATTTGAATTCAGAAATAAAGTGTCCCTGCTATTGTTTCCACTAAGCAATGCTTCCCTTTTGGTTTTAAACACCCTTTTTTATACATTGATCATGAAATTAACAATTGTGGCTATCCTACCTTGTATATTAATCAAAACAAGTAAGCCTAAACACGATTAAAACTCTAAATGTATTTACATGCAACAAAGAAAGGAGTCATTCATCTTGGTTTGCATTTCGTACTAATATTAAGTGGTTTAACTCCAAAATAATGAGACTTTGTAATCACCTCATGCTAATCAAGCTCCTCTTTTTGTTATAAGGACTTTTTTCATGCAATGACCATGAAATTACCTTTTGTGTCCCTTATAACAACAATATTCATTGTAAAAACAATGTCAGTGAACCATCTAGACCATGAATTCATTCAATTCCAACAAACAAGTGGTGTCCTTGATCTTGATTAGCATTTCTTATTGATATTAATTGGGTTGAATTCCAAAATAAAGTCTCCCTGCTCTTGTTTCCACTAAGCAATGCTTCCCGTTTTGTTTCTAAAACACCCCTTTTTTTAAACATTGATCATGAAATTAACAATTGGGGCTATCCTACCTTGTAAATTAATCAAAACAAGTAAGCCTAAACATGATTAAAACTCTAAATGTATTTACATGCAACAAATAATGCAGTCATTCATCTTCGTTCTCATTTCATACTAATATTTAGTGGTTTAACTCAAAAATAATGAGACTTTATAATCACCTCATGCTGCTAATCGAAGCTCCTCCTTTTGCTATAAGGACTTTTCTCATGCAATGACCATGAAATTATCTTTTGTGTCCTTTTTCACATCAATATTCATTGTAAAAACAATGTCAATGAACCATCTAGACCATGAATTCATTCAATTCCAAAAAAACAATGGTGTCCTTGATCTTGATTAGCCTTTCTTATTGATATTAATTGGTTTGAATTCAGAAAAATAAAGTGTCCCTGCTATTGTTTCCACTAAGCAATGCTTCCCTTTTGGTTTTCTAAACACCCTTTTTTTTATACATTGATCATGAAATTAACAATTGTGGATATCCTACCTTGTATATTAATCAAAACAAGTAAGCCTAAACACGATTAAAACTCTAAATGTATTTACATGCAACAAAGAAAGGAGTCATTCATCTTGGTTTGCATTTCATACTAATATTAAGTGGTTTAACTCCAAAAATAATGAGACTTTTGTAATCACCTCATGCTATTCAAGCTCCTCTTTTTGTTATAAGGACTTTTTTCATGCAATGACCATCAAATTACCTTTTGTGTCCTTTATAACAACAATATTCATTGTAAAAACAATGTCAGTGAACCATCTTGACCATGAATTCATTCAATTCCAACAAACAATTGTGTCCTTGATCTTGATTAGCATTTCTTATTGATATTAATTGGTTGAATTCCAAAATAAAGTGTCCCCCTGCTCTTGTTTCCACTAAGCAATGCTTCCCTTTTGTTTCTAAACACCCTTTTTTAAACATTGATCATGAAATTAACAATTCGGGCTATCCTACCTTGTAAATTAATCAAAACAAGTAAGCCTAAACATGATTAAAACTCTAAATGTATTTACATGCAACAAATAAAGCAGTCATTCATCTTGGTTCTCATTTCATTACTAATAATATTAGTGGTTTAAACAAAAAATAATGAGACTTTTATAATCACCTCATGCTAATCAAGCTCCTCCTTTTTTTATAAGGACTTTTCTCATGCAATGACCATGAAATTATCTTTTGTGTCCTTTTTCACATCAATATTCATTGTAAAAACAATGTCAATGAACCATCTAGACCATGAATTCATTCAATTCCAACAAACAATGGTGTCCTTGATCTTGATTAGCCTTTCTTATTGATATTAATTGGTTGAATTTCAGAAATAAAGTGTCCCTGCTATTGTTTCCACTAAGCAATGCTTCCCTTTTGGTTCTAAAACACCCTTTTTTTATACATTGATCATGAAAATTAACAATTGTGGCTATCCTACCTTGTATATTAATCAAAACACAAGTAGTAGCCTAAAACACGATTAAAACTCTAAATGTATTTACATGCAACAAAGAAAGGAGTCATTCATCTTGGTTTGCATTTCGTACTAATATTAAGTGGTTTAACTCCAAAATAATGAGACTTTGTAATCACCTCATGCTAATCAAGCTCCTCTTTTTGTTTTATAAGGACTTTTTTTTTTTCATGCAATGACCATGAAAATTATCTTTTGTGTCCTTTTTTAACATCAATATTCATTGTAAAAACAATGTCAATGAACCATCTAGACCATGAATTCATTCAATTCCAACAAACAATGGTGTCCTTGATCTTGATTAGCATTTCTTATTGATATTATTTTGGTTGAATTCCAAAATAAAGTGTCCCTGCTATTGTTTTCACTAAGCAATGCTTCCCTTTTGGTTTCAAAACACCCTTTTTTATAACATTGATCATGAAATTAACAATTGTTGGCTATCCTACCTTGTAAATTAATCAAAACAAGTAAGCCTAAACATGATTAAAACTCTAAATGTATTTACATGCAACAAAGAAATGGAGTCATTCATCTTGGTTTGCATTTCATACTAATATTAAGTGGTTTAAACTCCAAAATAATGAGACTTTGTAATCACCTCATGCTAATCAAGCTCCTCTTTTTTTGTTATAAGGACTTTTTTTCATGCAATGACCATGAAAATTACCTTTTGTGTCCTTTTTTAAACATCAATATTCATTGTAAAAAACAATGTCAATGAACCATCTAGACCATGAATTCATTCAATTCCAACAAACAATGGTGTCCTTGATCTTGATTAGCATTTCTTATTGATATTAATTGGTTGAATTCCAAAATAAAGTCTCCCTGCTATTGTTTCCACTAAGCAATGCTTCCCTTTTTGTTTCTAAAACACCTTTTTTTATACATTGATCATGAAATTAACAAATTGTGGCTATCCTACCTTGTATATTAATCAAAACAAGTAAGCCTAAACATGATTAAAACTCTAAATGTATTTACATGCAACAAAGAAATGCAGTCATTCATCTTGGTTTGCATTTCATACTAATATTAAGTGGTTTAACTCCAAAATAATGAGACTTTGTAATCACCTCATGCTAATCAAGCTCCTCTTTTTGCTTATAAGGACTTTTTTTCATGCAATGACCATGAAATTATCTTTTGTGTCCTTTTTCACATCAATATTCATTGTAAAAAACAATGTCAATGAACCATCTAGACCATGAATTCATTCAATTCCAACAAAACAATGGTGTGTCCTTGATCTTGATTAGCATTTTTCTTATTGATATTAATTGGTTGAATTCCAAAATAAAGTGTCCCTGCTATTGTTTCCACTAAGCAATGCTTCCCTTTTGGTTCTAAACACCCTTTTTTATACATTGATCATGAAATTAACAATTGTGGCTATCCTACCTTGTATATTAATCAAAACAAGTAAGCCTAAACACGATTAAAACTCTAAATGTATTTTACATGCAACAAAGAAAGGAGTCATTCATCTTGGTTTGCATTTCGTACTAATATTAAGTGGTTTAACTCCAAAAATAATGAGACTTTGTAATCACCTCATGCTAATCAAGCTCCTCTTTTTGTTATATAAGGACTTTTTTCATGCAATGACCATGAAATTATCTTTTGTGTCCTTTTTAACATCAATATTCATTGTAAAAACAAATGTCAATGAACCATCTAGACCATGAATTCATTCAATTCCAACAAACAATGGTGTCCTTGATCTTGATTAGCATTTCTTTTGATATTAATTGGTTGAATTCCAAAAATAAAGTGTCCCTGCTATTGTTTCCACTAAAGCAATGCTTCCCTTTTGGTTCAAAACACCCTTTTTTTATACATTGATCATGAAATTAACAATTGTGGCTATCCTACCTTGTTATTAATCAAAACAAGTAAGCCTAAACATGATTAAACTCTAAATGTATTTACATGCAACAAAGAATAGGAGTCATTCATCTTGGTTTGCATTTCGTACTAATATTTAAGTGGTTTAAACTCCAAAATAATGAGACTTTGTAATCACCTCATGCTAATCAAGCTCCTCTTTTTGTTATAAGGACTTTTTTCATGCAATGACCATGAAATTATCTTTTGTGTCCTTTTTAAACATCAATATTCATTGTAAAAAACAATGTCAATGAACCATCTAGACCATGAATTCATTTCAATTCCAACAAACAATGGTGTCCTTGATCTTGATTAGCCTTTCTTATTGATATTAATTGGTTTGAATTCCAAAATAAAGTGTCCCCTGCTATTGTTTCCACTAAGCAATGCTTCCCCTTTTGGTTCTAAACACCCTTTTTTATACACATTGATCATGAAATTAACAATTGTGGCTATCCTACCTTGTATAATTAATCAAAACAAGTAAGCCTAAACACGATTAAAACTCTAAATGTATTTTACATGCAACAAAGAAAGGAGTCATTCATCTTGGTTTGCATTTCGTACTAAATATTAAGTGGTTTTAACTCAAAAATAATGAGACTTTGTAATCACCTCATGCTAATCAAGCTCCTCTTTTTGTTATAAGGACTTTTTTTCATGCAATGACCATGAAATTATCTTTTGTGTCCTTTTTAACATCAATATTCATTGTAAAAAACAATGTCAATGAACCATCTAGACCATGAATTCATTCAATTCCAACAAACAATGGTGTACTTGATCTTGATTAGCCTTTTCTTATTGATATTAATTGGTTGAATTCAAAATAAAAGTCTCCCTGCTCTTGTTTCCCACTAAGCAATGCTTCCCTTTTGGTTGTTTCTAAACACCCTTTTTTATACATTGATCATGAAATTAACAATTTTGGGCTATCCTACCTTGTATAATTAATCAAAACAAGTAAGCCTAAACATGATTAAAACTCTAAATGTATTTACATGCAACAAATAAAGGAGTCATTCATCTTCGTTTCTCATTTCATACTAATATTTAGTGGTTTAACTCCAAAATAATGAGACTTTGTAATCACCTCATGCTAATCAAGCTCCTCCTTTTGTTATAAAGGACTTTTCTCATGCAAATGACATGAAATTATCTTTTGTGTCCTTTTTTCACATCAATATTCATTGTAAAAACAATGTCAAATGAACCATCTAGACCATGAATTCATTCAATTCCAACAAACAATGGTGTCCTTGATCTTGATTAGCCTTTCTTATTGATATTAATTGGTTGAATTCAGAAAATAAAGTGTCCCTGCTATTGTTTCGACTAAGCAATGCTTCTTCCCTTTTGTTTCTAAACACCCTTTTTTCAAACATTGATCATGAAATTAACAATTGTTGCTATCCTACCTTGTAAATTAATCAAAACAAGTAAGCCTAAAACATGATTTAAAACTCTAAATGTATTTACATGCAACAAAGATAAGGAGTCATTCATCTTGGTTTGCATTTCATACTAATATTTAGTGGTTTTAACTCCAAAATAGTGAGACTTTGTAATCACCTCATGCTAATCAAGCTCCTCTTTTTTGTTATAAGGACTTTTTTTCATGCAATGACCATGAAAATTATCTTTTGTGTCCTTTTTAACATCAATATTCATTGTAAAAAAACAATGTCAATGAAACCATCTCTACACCATGAATCCATTCAATTTGCAGCAAATAATGGGTGTGTCCCTTGAACTTGATTAGCACTTTCCTTTTGATATTAATTTGTTGAAATTCCCAAAATAAAGTGTCCCTGCTATTGTTTCGACTAAGCAATGCTTGCCTCTTGATCAATAACACCCTTTTTTTCAACATTGATCATGAATTAACAATTTGTTGCTATCCTACCTTGTAAATTAATCAAAACAAGTAAGCCTAAACATGATTAAAACTCTTCATTCAATTCCAACAAACAATGGTGTCCTTGATCTTGATTAGCATTTCTTATGATATTAATTGGTTGAATTCCAAAATAAAGTGTCCCTGCT
>JBAPLH010001607.1:0-25699 GCA_037897445.1 Ceriops zippeliana
ACAAACATGAATGACTGTTGTGGCCGAAGGAATTAAACAGATTTTGAGTTTTTTAACACTATTTAGACTTGTTTGTTTCAATTAATATGCTAAATTGTTTTAACCACAAATGTTAATTCTATGATCCCTCTATCCAAATGTCTGGGTTGGAACCAAAAAAGGAGCATTGATAACCAGAAATGATAGGAGGTACTCTTTATTTTGGAATTTAACCAAGTTAATATCAATACGAAATGCAATTCAAGACCCAAGGACTCCGTTATTTATTAGATTTGAAAGAAGTCATGTTATACATGGTTCATTTGCATTGTTTTCACAATGAATATAGTCATTAAGAAAGACAGAAAAGATAATTTTATGGTAATTGGGTGAAAAATAATCCTTCTAACAACAAAAGTAGGCTGATTAGCCTAAATTAGAGAGTCACATTACTTATGAATTAAACAACTTAATAATAATGCCAAATACAAAGCAACATGAATGACTCCTCCGGCCGATACAAGTAAATAGATTTACAGTTTTAATACTGTTTAAACTTGTTTGTTTTAATTAATATGCTAAATTGTTTAGTCACAAATGTTAATTCTATGATCCCTCGATCAAAAAGTCTGTTTGCAACCAAAAAGGAGCCTTCATTACTCGAAATGATAGGAGGTACTCTTTATTTTTGAATTCAACCAATTAATATCAATAAGAAATGTAATTCAAGATCAAGAACTCCATTGTTTATTGGATTTGAATGAATTCATGTTATAGATGGTTCATTGGCATTGTTTTCACAATGAATATAGTCTTTAAGAAAGACACAAAAGATAATTTTATGGTCATTGCATGAAAAATAGTCCTTCTAACAACAAAAGTAGAGGGATTAGAATAAGCTGGTAAGAAAGTCACATTATTTAGGAATGAAACCCCTTAAAATTAATGCCAAATGCAAACAAACAAGAATGACTGCTGTGGCCAATGGAAGTAAACAGATTTAGATTTTTAATACTATTTAGACTTGTTTGTTTTAATTAATATGCTAAATTGTTTAGTCACACATGTTAATTCTATGATGCCTGTATCAAAAAGTCTGTTTGGAACCAAAAGAGGATCCTTGATAAATTGAAATGATAGGAGGTACTCTTTATTTTTGAATTCAACCAATTCATATCAATAAGAAATACAATTCAAGATCAAGGACTCCATTGTTTATTAGATTTCAATGAATTCATGTTATAGATGGTTCATTGGCATTGTTTTCACAATGAATATAGTCATTAAGAAAGACACAAAAGATAATTTTATGGTCATTGCATGAGAAATAGTCCTTCTAACAACAAAAGTAGAGTGATTAGCGTAAGCTGGTAAGAAAGTCACATTAATTAGGAATGAAACCCCTTAAAATTAATGCCAAATGCAAACAAACATGAATGACTGCTGTGGCCAATGGAAGTAAACAGATTTAGATTTTAAATATTGTTTAGACTTGTTTGTTGTAATTAATATGCTAAATTGTTTAGCCACAAATGTGAATTCTATGATCCCTCTCTCCAAATGTCTGGTTGGAACCAAAACAGGAGCATTGATAACCAGAAATGATAGGAGGTACTCTTTATTTTGGAATTCAACCAATTAATATCAATAAGAAATGCAATTCAAGATCAAGGACTCTGTTATTTATTAGATTTGAATGAAGTGATGTTATACATGGTTCATTTGCATTGTTTTCACAATGAATATAGTCATTAAGAAAGAAAGAAAAGATAATTTTATGGTAATTGGATGAAAAATAATCCTTCTAATAACAAAAGTAGGCTAATTAGCCTAAGGCAATTAGAAAGTCACATTACTTATGAATTAAACCACTTAATATTAATGCCAAATGCAAACCAACATGAATGACTCCTTTGGCCGATACATGTAAAAAGATTTAGAGTTTTAATACTGTCTAGACTAGTTTGTTTTTTTAATTAATATGCTAAATTGTTTAGTCACAAAATGTTAATTCTATGATCCCTCTATCAAAAAAGTCTGTTTTGCAAACAAAAAAAAGAGGTTTGATAACTAGAAATGATAGGAGGGTACTCTTTATTTTCAAATTTAACCAATTACAATCAATAAGAAATGCAATTCAAGATCAAGAAACTCCATTGTTTATTAGATTTGAATGAATTCATGTTATAGATGGTTCATTGGCATTGTTTTCACAATGAATATAGTCATCAAGAAAGACACAAAAGATACTTTTATGGTCATTGCATGAAAAATAGTCCTTCTAACAACAAAAGTAGAGTGATTAGAATAGGCTGGTAAGAAAGTCACATTATTTACGAATGAAACCCCTTAAAATTAATGCCAAATGCAAAGAAACATGAATGACTGCTGTGGCCAATGGAAGTAAACAGATTTAGATTTTTAATACTGTTTAGACTTGTTTGTTTTAATTAATATGCCAAATTGTTTAGTCACAAATGTTAATTCTATGATCCCTCGATCAAAAAGTCTGTGTGCAACCAAAAAGGAGCCTTCATTACTAGAAATGATAGGAGGTACATTTTATTTTCTAATCCATCCAATTAATATCAATAAGAAATACAGTTCAAGATCAAGGACTCCATTGTTTATTAGATTTCAATGAATTTATGTTATAGATGGTTCATTGGCATTCTTTTCACAATGAATATAATCATTAAGAAAGACACAAAGGATAATTTTATGGTCATTGCATGAAAAATAGTCCTTCTAACAACAAAAGTAGAGTGATTAGCATAAGCTGGTAAGAAAGTCAAATTATTTAGGAATGAAACCCCTAAAAATTAATGTCAAATGCAAACAAACATGAATGACTGCTGTGACCGAAGGAAGTAAACAGATTTAGAGTTTTAATACTGTTTAAACTTGTTTGCTTTAATTAATATGCTAAATTGTTTAGCCGCAAATGTTAATTCTATGATCCCTCTATCAAAAAGTCTTGTTGGAACTAAAAGAGGAGCCTTGATAACCAGAAATGATAGGAGGTACTCTTTATTTTGGAATTTAACCAATTTATATCAATACGAAATGCAATTCAAGATCAAGGACTCCATTATTTATTAGATTTGAAAGAAGTCATGTTATACATGGTTCATTTGCATTGTTTTCACAATGAATATAGTCATTAAGAAAGACAAAAAAGATAATTTTATGGTAATTGGATGAAAAATAATCCTTCTAACAACAAAAGTAGGCTGATTAGACTATGGCGATTAGAGAGTCACATTACTTATGAATTAAACAACTTAATATTAATTCCAAATGCAAACCAACATGAATGAATCCTTCGACCGATACAAATAAATAGATTTAGAGTTTTAATACTATTTATACTTGCTTGTTTTAATTAATATGGTAAACTGTTTAGCCACAAATGTTAATTCCATGATCCCTCTATCAAAAAGTCTGTTTGCAACCACAAAGGAGCCTTCATTACTGGAAATGATAGGAGGTGCTCTTTATTTTCGAATTCAACCAATTAATATCAATAAGAAATGCAATTCAAGATCAAGAACTCCATTGTTTATTAGATTTGAATGAATTCATGTTATAGATGGTTCATTGGCATTGTTTTCACAATGAATATAGTCATTAAGAAAGACACAAAAAATAATTTTATGGTCATTGCATGAAAAATAGTCCTTCTAACAACAAAAGTACAATGATTAGAATAAGCTGGTAAGAAAGTCACATTATTTAGCAATGAAACCCCTTAAAATTAATGCCAAATGCAAACAAACATGAATGACTGCTGTGGCCAATGGAAGTAAACAGATTTAGATATTTAATACTGTTTAGACTTGTTTGTTTTAATTAATATGCTAAATTGTTTAATCACAAATGTTAATTCTATGATCCCTGTATCAAAAAGTCTGTTTGGAACCAAAAGAGGAGCCTTGATAAATAGAAATGATAGGAGGTACTCTTTATTTTCGAATTCAACCAATTCATATCAATAAAAAATACAATTCAAGATCAAGGACTCCATTGTTTATTAGATTTCAATGAATTCATGTTATAGATGGTTCATTGGCATTGTTTTCACAATGAATATAGTCATTAAGAAAGACACAAAAGATAATTTTATGGTCATTGCTTGTAAAATAGTCCTTCTAACAACAAAAGTAAAGTGATTAGAATAAGCTGGTAAGAAAGTCACATTATTTAGGAATGAAACCCCTTAAAATTAATGCCAAATGGAAACAAACATGAATGACTGCTGTGGCCGAAGGAAGTAAACAGATTTAGAGTTTTAATACTGTTTAGACTTGTTTGCTTTAATAAATATGCTAAATTGTTTAGTCACAAATGTTAATTCTATGATCCCTCTATCACAAAGTCTGCTTGCAATCAAAAAATGAGCATTGATAACCAGAAATGATAGGAGGTACTCTTTATTTTGGAATTCAACCAATTAATATCAATAAGAAATGCAATTCAAGACCAAGGACTACATTATTTATTAGATTTGAATGAAGTCCTGTTATACATGGTTCATTTGCATTGTTTTCACAATGAATATAGTCATTAAGAAAGACACAAAAGATAATTTTATGGTCATTGGATGAAAAATAATCCTTCTAACAACAAAAGTAGAGTGATTAGCATAAGCTGGTAAGAAAGTCACATTATTTAGGAATGAAACCCCTTAAAATTAATGCCAAATGGAAACAAACATGAACGACTGCTGTGGCCGAAGGAAGTAAACAGATTTAGAGTTTTAATACTGTTTAAACTTGTTTGCTTTAATAAATATGCTAAATTGTTTAGTCACAAATGTTAATTCTATGATCCCTCTATCACAAAGTCTGCTTGCAATCAAAAAATGAGCATTATAACCAGAAATGATAGGAGGTACTCTTTATTTTGGAATTCAACCAATTAATATCAATAAGAAATGCAATTCAAGACCAAGGACTACATTATTTATTAGATTTGAATGAAGTCCTGTTATACATGGTTCATTTGCATTGTTTTCACAATCAATATAGTCATTAAGAAAGACACAAAAGATAATTTTATGGTCATTGGATGAAAAATAATCCTTCTAACAACAAAAGTAGAGTGATTAGCATAAGCTGGTAAGAAAGTCACATTATTTAGGAATGAAACCCCTTAAAATTAATGCCAAATGCAAACAAACATGAACGACTGCTGTGGCCGAAGGAAGTAAACAGATTTAGAGTTTTAATACTGTTTAAACTTGTTTGCTTTAATTAATATGCTAAATTGTTTAGCCGCAAATGTTAATTCTATGATCCCTCTATCAAAAAGTCTGGTTGGAACTAAAAAGAGTAGCCTTGATAACCAGAAATGATAGGTGGTAATCTTTATTTTGGAAATCAAACAATTAATATAAATAAGAAATCCAATTCAAGATCAAGGAGTCCACTGTTTATTAGAATTGAATGATGTCATGTTATACTTGATTCATTTGCATTGCTTTCACAATGAATATAGTCATTACAAAAGACAGAAAAGATAATTTTATGGTAATTGCATGAAAAATAATACAAAAGTAGGCTAATTAGCCTAAGGCGATTCGAAAGTCACAGTACTTATGAATGAAACCACTAAATATTAATGCCAAATGCAAACCAACATGAATGACTCCTTTGGCCGATACAAGTAAATAGATTTAGAGTTTTAATAATGTTTAGACTTGTTTGTTTTAATTAATATGCTAAATTGTTTAGTCACAAATGTTAATTCTATGATCCCTCGATCAAAAAGTCTGTTTGCAACCAAAAAGGAGCCTTCATTACTAGAAATGATAGGAGGTACTCTTTATTTTCGAATTCAACCAATTAATATCAATAAGAAATGCAATTCAAGATCAAGAACTCCATTGTTTATTAGATTTGAATGATTTCATGTTATAGATGGTTCATTGGCATTGTTTTCACAATGAATATAGTCATTAAGAAAGACACAAAAGATAATTTTATGGTCATTGCATGAAAAATAGTCCTTCTAACAACAAAAGTAGAGTGATTAGCATAAGCTGGTAAGAAAGTCACATTATTTATAAAAGAAATCCCTTAAAATTAATGCCAAATGCAAAGAAACATGAATGACTGCTGTGGCCAATGGAAGTAAACAGATTTAGATATTTAATACTTTTTACACTTGTTTGTTTTGATTAATATGCTAAATTGTTTAGTCACAAATGTTAATTCTATGATCCCTCTATCCAAATGTCTGGTTGGAACCAAAAAAGGAGCATTGATAACCAAAAATGATAGGAGGTACTCTTTATTTTGGAATTCATCCAATTAATATCAATAAGAAATGCAATTCAAGATCAAGGACTCTGTTATTTATTAGATTTGAATGAAGTCATGTTATACATGGTTCATTTGCATTGTTTTCACAATGAATATAGTCATTAAGGAAGACACAAAAGATAATTTTATGGTCATTGCATGAAAAATAGTCCTTCTAACTACAAAAGTAGAGTGATTAGCATAAGCTGGTAAGAAAGTCACATTATTTAGGAATGAAACCCCTTAAAATTAATGCCAAATGCAAAGAAACATGTATGACTGCTGTGGCCAGTGGATGTAAACAGATTTAGATTTTTAATATTGTTTAGTCTTGTTTGTTTCAATTAATATTCTAAATTGTTTAGTCACAAATGTGAATTCTATGATCCCTGTATCAAAAAGTCTGTTTGCAACCAAAAAGGAGCCTTCATTACTGGAAATGATAGGAGGTACATTTTATTCTCGAATTCAACCAATTAATATCAATAAGAATTACAATTCAAGATCAAGGACTCCATTGTTTATTACATTTCAATGAATTCATGTTATAGATGGTTCATTGGCATTGTTTTTACAATCAATATAGTCATTAAGAAAGACACAAAGGATAATTTTATGGTCATTGCATGAAAAATAGTCCTTCCAACAACAAAAGTAGAGTGATTAGAATAAGCTGGTAAGAAAGTCACATTATTTAGAAATGAAACCCCTTAAAATTAATGCCCAAATGCAAACAAACATGAATGACTGCTGTGGCCAATGGAAGTAAACAGATTTAGATTTTTTAATACTGTTTAGACTTGTTTGTTTTAATTAATATGCTAAATTGTTTAGTCACAAATGTTGAAATCTATGATCCCTCGATCAAAAAGTCTGTTTGCAACCAAAAAGGAACCTTCATTACTAGAAATGATAGGAGGTACATTTTATTTTCGAATTCAACCAAATTAATATCACTAAGAAATACAATTCAAGATCAAGGACTAAATTGTTTATTAGATTTCAATGAATTCATGTTATAGACCTGGTTCATTGGCATTGTTTTCACAATGAATATAGTCATTAAGAAAGACACACAAAGGATAATTTTATGGTCATTGCATGAAAAATAGTCTTTCTAACAACAAAAAGTAGAGTGATTAGCATAAGCTGGTAAGAAAGTCACATTATTTAGGAATGAAACCCCTAAAAATTAATGTCAAATGCAAACAAACATGAATGACTGACTGCTGGCCCGAAGGAAGTAAAACAAATTTAGAGTTTTAATACTGTTTAGACTTGTTTGTTTTAATTAATATGCTAAATTGTTTAGTCACAAATGTTAATTCTATGATCCCTGTTTCAAAAAGTCTGTTTGGAACCAAAAAGAGGAGCCTTGATAAATAGAAATGATAGGAGGTACTCTTTATTTTCGAATTCAACCAATTAATATCAATAAGAAATATAATTCAAGATCAAGGACTCCATTGTTTATTAGATTTCAATGAATTCATGTTATAGATGGTTCATTGGCATTTGTTTTTACAATGAATATAGTCATTAAGAAAGACGAAGAAAAGATAATTTTATGGTCATTGCATGATGAAAAATAGTCCTTAAAACAACAAAAAGTACAGTGATTAGAATAAGCTGGTAAGAAAGTCAGATTATTTAGGAATGAAACCCCTTAAAATTAATGCCAAATGCAAACAAACATGAATGACTACTGTGGCCGATGGAAGTAAACAGATTTAGAGTTTTAATACTATTTTAGACTTGTTTGCTTTAATTAATATGCTAAATTGTTTAGTCACAAATGTTAATTCTATGATCCCTGTATCAAAAAGTCTGTTTGGAACCAAAAGAGGATCCTTGATAACCAGAAATGATAGGTGGTAATCTTTTATTTTGGAAATCAACCAATTAATATAAATAAGAAATCCAATTCAAGATCAAGGAGTCCACTGTTTTATTAGATTTGAATGATGTCATGTTATACATGATTCATTTGCATTGTTTTTCACAATGAATATAAGTCATTAAGAAAGACAGAAAAGATAATTTTATTGTAATTGCATGAAAAATAATCCTTCTAATAACAAAAGTAGGCTAATTAGCCTAAGGCGATAAGAAAGTCACATTACTTTTTAGCAATTAAACCACTTAATATTAATGCCCAAATGCAAACCAACATGAATGACTCCTTTCGGCCGATACAAGTAAATAGATTTAGAGTTTTAATAATGTTTAGACTTGTTTTGTTTTAATTAAATATGCTAAATTGTTTAGTCACAAATGTTAATTCTATGATCCCCTCGATCAAAAAGTCTGTTTGCAACCAAAAAGGAGCCTTCATTACTAGAAATGATAGGAGGTACTCTTTATTTTCCGAATTCAACCAATTAATATCAATAAGAAATGCAATTCAAGATCAAGAACTCCATTGTTTATTAGATTTGAATGAATTCATGTTATAGATGGTTCATTGGCATTTTTTTCACAATGAATATAGTCATTAAAAAAAGACACAAAAGATAATTTTATGGTCATTGCATGAAAAATAGTGCTTCTAACAACAAAAGTAGAGGATTAGAATAAGCTGGTAAGAAAGTCACATTATTTAGGAAAAAACTCCTTAAAATTAATGCCAAATGCAAACAAACATGAATGACCTGCTGTGGCCAATGGAAGTAAAACAGATTTAGATATTTTTAATACTGTTTAGACTTGTTTGTTTTAATTAATATGCTAAATTGTTTAGTCACAAATGTTAATTCTATGATCCCTGTATCAAAAAGTCTGTTTTGCAAACCAAAAAAGAGGAGCATTGATAAATAGAAATGATAGGAGGTACTCTTTTATTTTTGAATTCAACCAATTCAATATCAATACGAAAATACAATTCAAGATCAATGACTCCATTGTTTTTATTATTAGATTTCAATGAATTCATGTTATAGATGGTTCATTGGCATTGTTTTTTTCACAATGAATATAGTCATTAAGAAAGACACAAAAAGATATTTTTTGCCCAATGGTCATTGCATGAAAAATAGTCCTTCTAACAACAAAAGTAGAGTGATTAGAATAAGCTAGTATGAAAGTCACATTATTTAGGAATGAAACCCCTTAAAATTAATGCCAAATGCAAAGAAACATGAATGACTGCTGTGGCCAGTGGATGTAAACAGATTTAGAGTTTTTTTAATATTGTTTAGTCTTGTTTGTTTCAATTAATATGCTAAATTGTTTTTTAGTCACAAATGTTAATTCTATGATCCCTGTATCAAAAAGTCTTTTGGAACCAAAAGAGGATCCTTGATAAATTGAAATGATAGGAGGTACTCTTTATTTTTGAATTCAAACTAATTAATATCAATAAGAAATACAATTCAAGATCAAGGACTCCATTGTTTATTAGATTTCAATGAATTCATGTTATAGATGGTTCATTGGCATTGTTTTCACAATGAATATAGTCATTAAGAAAGATACAAAAGATAAATTTTATGGTCTTTGCATGAAAAATAGTCCTTCTAACAACAAAAGTAGAGTGATTAGCATAAGCTGGTAAGAAAAGTCACATTATTTAGGAAATGAAAACCCCTTAAAATTAATGCCAAATGCAAACAAACATGAATGACTGTTGTGGCCAATAGAAGTAAACAGATTTAGATTTTTAATACTATTTTAGACTTGTTTGTTTTAATTAATATGCTAAATTGTTTAGTCACAAATGTGAATTCTATGATCCCTGTATCAAAAAGTCTGTTTGCAACCAAAAAGGAGCCTTCATTACTGGAAATCATAGGAGGTACATTTTATTCTCGAATTCAACCAATTAATATCAATAAGAAAATACAATTCAAGATCAAGGACTCCATTGTTTTATTACATTTCAATGAATTCATGTTATAGATGGTTTCCATGGCATTGTTTTTACAATGAATATAGTCATTAAGAAAGACACAAAGGATAATTTTATGGTCATTGCATGAATGAAAAAATAGTCCTTCTTCTAACAACAAAAGTAGAGTGATTAGAATAAGCTGGTAAGAAAGTCACATTATTTAGGAATGAAAACCCCTTAAAATTAATGCCAAATGCAAACAAACATGAATGACTGCTGTGGCCAATGGAAGTAAAACAGATTTAGATTTTTAATACTGTTTAGACTTATTTTTGTTTTAATTAATATGCTAAATTGTTTAGTCACAAATGTGAAATCTATGATCCCCTCGATCAAAAAAGTCTGTTTGCAACAAAAAAGGAGCCTTCATTACTAGAAATGATAGGAGGTACATTTTATTTTTCGAATTCAACCAATTAATATCAATAAGAAAATACAATTCAAGATCAAGGACTAAATTGTTTATTAGATTTCAATGAATTCATGTTATAGATGGTTCATTGGCATTGTTTTCACAATGAATATAGTCATTAAGAAAGACACAAAGGATAATTTTATGGTCATTGCATGAAAAAATAGTCCTTCTTCTAACAAAACAAAAGTAGAGTGATTAGCATAAGCTGGTAGAGAAAGTCACATTATTTAGGAATGAAACCCCTAAAAAATTAATGTCAAATGCAAACAAACATGAATGACTGCTTGTGACCGAAGGGAAGTAAACAAATTTAGAGTTTTAATACTGTTTTAGACTTGTTTGCATTAATTAATATGCTAAATTGTTTAGTCACAAATGTTAATTCTATGATCCCTGTTATCAAAAAGTCTGTTTGGAACCAAAAAGAGGAGCCCTTGATAAATAGAAATGATAGGAGGTACTCTTTATTTTCGAATTCAACCAACTCATATCAATAAGAAATATAATTCAAGATCAAGGACTCCCATTGTTTATTAGATTTCAATGAATTCATGTTATAGATGGTTCATTGGCATTGTTTTTACAATGAATATAGTCATTAAGAAAGACAGAAAAGATAATTTTATGGTCATTGCATGAAAAATAGTCCTTCTAACAACAAAAGTACAGTGATTAGAATAAGCTGGTAAGAAAGTCAGATTATTTAGGAATGAAACCCCTTAAAATTAATGCCAAATGCAAACAAACATGAATGACTACTGTGGCCGATGGAAGTAAACAGATTTAGAGTTTTAATACTATTTAGACTTGTTTGCTTTAATTAATATGCTAAATTGTTTTGTCACAAATGTTAATTCTATGATCCCTGTATCAAAAAGTCTGTTTGGAACCAAAAGAGGATCCTTGATAACCAGAAATGATAGGTGGTAATCTTTATTTTGGAAATCAACCAATTAATATAAATAAGAAATCCAATTCAAGATCAAGGAGTCCACTGTTTATTAGAATTGAATGATGTCATGTTATACATGATTCATTTGCATTGCGTTCACAATGAATATAGTCATTAAGAAAGACAGAAAAGATAATTTTATTGTAATTGCATGAAAAATAATCCTTCTAATAACACAAGTAGGCTAATTAGCCTAAGGCGATTCGAAAGTCACAGTACTTACGAATTAAACCACTAAATATTAATGCCAAATGCAAACCAACATGAATGACTCCTTCGGCCGATACAAGTAAATAGATTTAGAGTTTTAATAATGTTTAGACTTGTTTGTTTTAATAAATATGCTAAATTGTTTAGTCACAAATGTTAATTCTATGATCCCTCGATCAAAAAGTCTGTTTGCAACCAAAAAGGAGCCTTCATTACTAGAAATGATAGGAGGTACTCTTTATTTTCGAATTCAACCAATTAATATCAATAAGAAATGCAATTCAAGATCAAGAACTCCATTGTTTATTAGATTTGAATGAATTCATGTTATAGATGGTTCATTGGCATTTTTTTCACAATGAATATAGTCATTAAAAAAGACACAAAAGATAATTTTATGGTCATTGCATGAAAAATAGTGCTTCTAACAACAAAAGTAGAGGGATTAGAATAAGCTGGTAAGAAAGTCACATTATTTAGGAATGAAACTCCTTAAAATTAATGCCAAATGCAAACAAACATGAATGACTGCTGTGGCCAATGGAAGTAAACAGATTTAGACTTTTAATACTGTTTAGACTTGTTTGTTTTAATTAATATGATAAATTGTTTAGTCACAAATGTTAATTCTATGATCCCTGTATCAAAAAGTCTGTTTTCAACCAAAAGAGGAGCCTTGATAAATAGAAATGATAGGAGGGTACTCTTTATTTTTTGAATTCAACCAATTCATATCAATACGAAATACAATTCAAGATCAATGACTCCATTGTTTATTAGATTTCAATGAATTCATGTTATAGATGGTTCATTGGCATTGTTTTCACAATGAATATAGTCATTAAGAAGGACACAAAAGATAATTTTATGGTCATTGCATGAAAAATAGTCCTTCTAACAACAAAAGTAGAGTGATTAGAATAAGCTAGTATGAAAGTCACATTATTTAGGAATGAAACCCCTTAAAATTAATGCCAAATGCAAAGAAACATGTATGACTGCTGTGGCCAGTGGATGTAGACAGATTTAGATTTTTAATATTGTTTAGTCTGGTTTGTTTCAATTAATATGCTAAATTGTTTAGTCACAAATGTTAATTCTATGATCCCTGTATCAAAAAGTCTTTTTGGAACCAAAAGAGGATCCTTGATAAATTGAAATGATAGGAGGTACTCTTTATTTTTGAATTCAACTAATTAATATCAATAAGAAATACAATTCAAGATCAAGGACTCCATTGTTTATTAGATTTCAATGAATTCATGTTATAGATGGTTCATTGGCATTGTTTTCACAATGAATATAGTTATTAAGAAAGATACAAAAGATACTTTTTATGGTCTTTGCATGAAAAAATAGTCCTTCTAACAACAAAAGTACAGTGATTAGCATAAGCTGGTAAGAAAGTCACATTATTTAGGAATGAAACCCCTTAAAATTAATGCCAAATGCAAACAAACATGAATGACTGTTGTGGCCAATAGAAGTAAACAGATTTAGATTTTTAATACTATTTAGACTTGTTTGTTTTAATTAATAGGCTAAATTGTTTAGTCACAAATGTGAATTCTATGATCCCTGTATCAAAAAGTCTGTTTGCAACCAAAAAAGGAGCCTTCATTACTGGAAATCATAAGAGGTACATTTTATTCTCGAATTCAACCAATTAATATCAAATAAGAAAATACAATTCAAGATCAAGGACTCCATTGTTTATTACATTTCAATGAATTCATGTTATAGATGGTTCATTGGCATTGTTTTTTTACGATGAATATAGTCATTAAGAAAGACACAAAGGATAATTTTATGGTCATTGCATGAAAAAATAGTCCTTCTAACAAACAAAAGTAGAGTGATTAGAATAAGCTGGTAAGAAAGTCACATTATTTTAGGAATGAAACCCCTTAAAATTAATGCCAAATGCAAACAAACATGAATGACTGCTGTGGGCCAATGGAAGTAAACAGATTTAGATTTTTAATACTGTTTAGACTTATTTGTTTTAATTAATATGCTAAATTGTTTAGTCACAAATGTGTAAATCTATGATCCCTCGATCAAAAAAGTCTGTTTGCAACCAAAAAAGGAGCCTTGATTACTAGAAATGATAGGAGGTACATTTTATTCTCGAATTCAACCAATTAATATCACTAAGAAATACAATTCAAGATCAAGGACTAAATTGTTTATTAGATTTCAATGAATTCATGTTATAGATGGTTCATTGGCATTGTTTTTCACAATGATGAATATAGTCATTAAGAAAGACACAAAGGATAATTTTATGGTCATTGCATGAAAAATAGTCTTTCTAACAACAAAAGTAGAGTGATTAGCATAAGCTGGTAAGAAAGTCACATTATTTAGGAATGAAACCCCTAAAAATTAATGTCAAATGCAAACAAACACATGAATGACTGCTGTGACCGAAAGGAAGTAAACAAATTTAGAGTTTTTAATACTGTTTTAGACTTGTTTGCTTTAATTAATATGCTAAATTGTTTAGTCACAAATGTTAATTCTATGATCCCTGTTTCAAAAAGTCTGTTTGGAACCAAAAGAGGAGCCTTGATAAATAGAAATGATAGGAGGTACTCTTTATTTTCGAATTCAACCAACTCATATCAATAAGAAATATAATTCAAGATCAAGGACTCCATTGTTTATTAGATTTCAATGAATTCATGTTATAGATGGTTCATTGGCATTGTTTTTACAATGAATATAGTCATTAGGAAAGACAGAAAAGATAATTTTATGGTCATTGCATGAAAAATAGTCCTTCTAACAACAAAAGTACAGTGATTAGAATAAGCTGGTAAGAAAGTCAGATTATTTAGGAATGAAACCCCTTAAAATTAATGCCAAATGCAAACAAACATGAATGACTACTGTGGCCGATGGAAGTAAACAGATTTAGAGTTTTAATACTATTTAGACTTGTTTGCTTTAATTAATATGCTAAATTGTTTTGTCACAAATGTTAATTCTATGATCCCTGTATCAAAAAGTCTGTTTGGAACCAAAAGAGGATCCTTGATAACCAGAAATGATAGGTGGTAATCTTTATTTTGGAAATCAACCAATTAATATAAATAAGAAATCCAATTCAAGATCAAGGAGTCCACTGTTTATTAGAATTGAATGATGTCATGTTATACATGATTCATTTGCATTGCGTTCACAATGAATATAGTCATTAAGAAAGACAGAAAAGATAATTTTATTGTAATTGCATGAAAAATAATCCTTCTAATAACACAAGTAGGCTAATTAGCCTAAGGCGATTCGAAAGTCACAGTACTTACGAATTAAACCACTAAATATTAATGCCAAATGCAAACCAACATGAATGACTCCTTCGGCCGATACAAGTAAATAGATTTAGAGTTTTAATAATGTTTAGACTTGTTTGTTTTAATAAATATGCTAAATTGTTTAGTCACAAATGTTAATTCTATGATCCCTCGATCAAAAAGTCTGTTTGCAACCAAAAAGGAGCCTTCATTACTAGAAATGATAGGAGGTACTCTTTATTTTCGAATTCAACCAATTAATATCAATAAGAAATGCAATTCAAGATCAAGAACTCCATTGTTTATTAGATTTGAATGAATTCATGTTATAGATGGTTCATTGGCATTTTTTTCACAATGAATATAGTCATTAAAAAAGACACAAAAGATAATTTTATGGTCATTGCATGAAAAATAGTGCTTCTAACAACAAAAGTAGAGGGATTAGAATAAGCTGGTAAGAAAGTCACATTATTTAGGAATGAAACTCCTTAAAATTAATGCCAAATGCAAACAAACATGAATGACTGCTGTGGCCAATGGAAGTAAACAGATTTAGACTTTTAATACTGTTTAGACTTGTTTGTTTTAATTAATATGATAAATTGTTTAGTCACAAATGTTAATTCTATGATCCCTGTATCAAAAAGTCTGTTTTCAACCAAAAGAGGAGCCTTGATAAATAGAAATGATAGGAGGTACTCTTTATTTTTGAATTCAACCAATTCATATCAATACGAAATACAATTCAAGATCAATGACTCCATTGTTTATTAGATTTCAATGAATTCATGTTATAGATGGTTCATTGGCATTGTTTTCACAATGAATATAGTCATTAAGAAGGACACAAAAGATAATTTTATGGTCATTGCATGAAAAATAGTCCTTCTAACAACAAAAGTAGAGTGATTAGAATAAGCTAGTATGAAAGTCACATTATTTAGGAATGAAACCCCTTAAAATTAATGCCAAATGCAAAGAAACATGTATGACTGCTGTGGCCAGTGGATGTAGACAGATTTAGATTTTTAATATTGTTTAGTCTGGTTTGTTTCAATTAATATGCTAAATTGTTTAGTCACAAATGTTAATTCTATGATCCCTGTATCAAAAAGTCTTTTTGGAACCAAAAGAGGATCCTTGATAAATTGAAATGATAGGAGGTACTCTTTATTTTTGAATTCAACTAATTAATATCAATAAGAAATACAATTCAAGATCAAGGACTCCATTGTTTATTAGATTTCAATGAATTCATGTTATAGATGGTTCATTGGCATTGTTTTCACAATGAATATAGTTATTAAGAAAGATACAAAAGATACTTTTATGGTCTTTGCATGAAAAATAGTCCTTCTAACAACAAAAGTACAGTGATTAGCATAAGCTGGTAAGAAAGTCACATTATTTAGGAATGAAACCCCTTAAAATTAATGCCAAATGCAAACAAACATGAATGACTGTTGTGGCCAATAGAAGTAAACAGATTTAGATTTTTAATACTATTTAGACTTGTTTGTTTTAATTAATAGGCTAAATTGTTTAGTCACAAATGTGAATTCTATGATCCCTGTATCAAAAAGTCTGTTTGCAACCAAAAAGGAGCCTTCATTACTGGAAATCATAAGAGGTACATTTTATTCTCGAATTCAACCAATTAATATCAATAAGAAATACAATTCAAGATCAAGGACTCCATTGTTTATTACATTTCAATGAATTCATGTTATAGATGGTTCATTGGCATTGTTTTTACGATGAATATAGTCATTAAGAAAGACACAAAGGATAATTTTATGGTCATTGCATGAAAAATAGTCCTTCTAACAACAAAAGTAGAGTGATTAGAATAAGCTGGTAAGAAAGTCACATTATTTAGGAATGAAACCCCTTAAAATTAATGCCAAATGCAAACAAACATGAATGACTGCTGTGGCCAATGGAAGTAAACAGATTTAGATTTTTAATACTGTTTAGACTTATTTGTTTTAATTAATATGCTAAATTGTTTAGTCACAAATGTGAAATCTATGATCCCTCGATCAAAAAGTCTGTTTGCAACCAAAAAGGAGCCTTCATTACTAGAAATGATAGGAGGTACATTTTATTCTCGAATTCAACCAATTAATATCACTAAGAAATACAATTCAAGATCAAGGACTAAATTGTTTATTAGATTTCAATGAATTCATGTTATAGATGGTTCATTGGCATTGTTTTCACAATGAATATAGTCATTAAGAAAGACACAAAGGATAATTTTATGGTCATTGCATGAAAAATAGTCTTTCTAACAACAAAAGTAGAGTGATTAGCATAAGCTGGTAAGAAAGTCACATTATTTAGGAATGAAACCCCTAAAAATTAATGTCAAATGCAAACAAACATGAATGACTGCTGTGACCGAAGGAAGTAAACAAATTTAGAGTTTTAATACTGTTTAGACTTGTTTGCATTAATTAATATGCTAAATTGTTTAGTCACAAATGTTAATTCTATGATCCCTGTTTCAAAAAGTCTGTTTGGAACCAAAAGAGGAGCCTTGATAAATAGAAATGATAGGAGGTACTCTTTATTTTCGAATTCAACCAACTCATATCAATAAGAAATATAATTCAAGATCAAGGACTCCATTGTTTATTAGATTTCAATGAATTCATGTTATAGATGGTTCATTGGCATTGTTTTTACAATGAATATAGTCATTAGGAAAGACAGAAAAGATAATTTTATGGTCATTGCATGAAAAATAGTCCTTCTAACAACAAAAGTACAGTGATTAGAATAAGCTGGTAAGAAAGTCAGATTATTTAGGAATGAAACCCCTTAAAATTAATGCCAAATGCAAACAAACATGAATGACTACTGTGGCCGATGGAAGTAAACAGATTTAGAGTTTTAATACTATTTAGACTTGTTTGCTTTAATTAATATGCTAAATTGTTTTGTCACAAATGTTAATTCTATGATCCCTCTATCAAAAAGTCTATTTGCAACCAAAAAAGGAGCATTGATAACCAAAAATGATAGGAGGTACTCTTTATTTTGGAATTCGACCAATTAATATCAATAAGAAATGCAATTCAAGAGCAAGGACTCCGTTATTTATTAGATTTGAATGAAGTCATGTTATACATGGTTCATTTGCATTGTTTTCACAATGAATATAGTCATTGAGAAAGACACAAAAGATAATTTTATGGGAATTGGATGAAAAATAATCCTTCTAACAACAAAAGTAGAGTGATTAGCATAAGCTGGTAAGAAAGTCACATTCTTTAGGAATGAAACCCCTTAAAATTAATGCCACATGCAAACAAACATGAATGACTGCTGCGACCGAAGGAAGTAAATAGATTTAGAGTTTTAATACTGTTTAAACTTGTTTGCTTTAATTAATATGCTAAATTGTTTAGCCGCAAATGTTAATTCTATGATCCCTCTATCAAAAAGTCTGGTTGGAACTAAAAGAGGAGCCTTGATAACCAGAAATGATAGGTGGTAATCTTTATTTTGGAAATCAACCAATTAATATAAATAAGAAATCCAATTCAAGATCAAGGAGTCCACTATTTATTAGAATTGAATGATGTCATGTTATACATGATTCATTTGCATTGCGTTCACAATGAATATAGTCATTAAGAAAGACAGAAAAGATAATTTTACGGTAATTGCATGAAAAATAATCCTTCTAATAACACAAGTAGGCTAATTAGCCTAAGGCGATTCGAAAGTCACAGTACTTACGAATTAAACCACTAAATATTAATGCCAAATGCAAACCAACATGAATAACTCCTTCGGCCGATACAAGTAAATAGATTTAGAGATTTAATAATGTTTAGACTTGTTTGTTTTAATAAATATGCTAAATTGTTTAGTCACAAATGTTAATTCTATGATCCCTCGATCAAAAAGTCTGTTTGCAACCAAAAAGGAGCTTTCATTACTAGAAATGATAGGAGGTACTCTTTATTTTTGAATTCAACCAATTAATATCAATAAGAAATGCAATTCAAGATCAAGAACTCCATTGTTTATTAGATTTGAATGAATTCATGTTATAGATGGTTCATTGGCATTTTTTTCACAATGAATATAGTCATTAAAAAAGACACAAAAGATAATTTTATGGTCATTGCATGAAAAATAGTCCTTCTAACGACAAAAGTAGAGGGATTAGAATAAGCTGGTAAGAAAGTCACATTATATAGGAATGAAACTCCTTAAAATTAATGCCAAATGCAAACAAACATGAATGACTGCTGTGGCCAATGGAAGTAAACAGATTTAGACTTTTAATACTGTTTAGACTTGTTTGTTTTAATTAATATGATAAATTGTTTAGTCACAAATGTTAATTCTATGATCCCTGTATCAAAAAGTCTATTTTCAACCAAAAGAGGAGCCTTGATAAATAGAAATGATAGGAGGTACTCTTTATTTTTGAATTCAACCAATTCATATCAATAAGAAATACAATTCAAGATCAATGACTCCATTGTTTATTAGATTTCAATGAATTCATGTTATAGATGGTTCATTGGCATTGTTTTCACAATGAATATAGTCATTAAGAAGGACACAAAAGATAATTTTATGGTCATTGCATGAAAAATAGTCCTTCTAACAACAAAAGTAGAGTGATTAGAATAAGCTAGTATGAAAGTCACATTATTTAGGAATGAAACCCCTTAAAATTAATGCCAAATGCAAACAAACATGAATGACTGTTGTGGCCGAAGGAATTAAACAGATTTAGAGTTTTAATACTATTTAGACTTGTTTGCTTTAATTAATATGCTAAATTGTTTAGCCACAAATGTTAATTCTATGATCCCTCTATCCAAATGTTTGGTTGGAACCAAAAAAGGAGCATTGATAACCAGAAATGATAGGAGGTACTCTTTATTTTGGAATTTAACCAATTAATATCAATACGAAATGCAATTCAAGATCAAGGACTCCGTTATTTATTAGATTTGAAAGAAGTCATGTTATATAGGGTTCATTTGCATTGTTTTCACAATGAATATAGTCATTAAGAAAGACAGAAAAAATAATTTTATGGTAATTGGGTGAAAAATAATCCTTCTAACAACAAAAGTAGGCTGATTGATTAGCCTAAATTAGAGAGTCACATTACTTATGAATTAAACCACTTAATAATAATGCCAAATGCAAAGCAACATGAATGACTCCTTCGGCCGATACAAGTAAATAGATTTAGAGTTTTAATACTGTTTAGACTTGTTTGTTTTAATTAATATGCTAAATTGTTTAGTCACAAATGTTAATTCTATGATCCCTCGATCAAAAAGTCTGTTTGCAACCAAAAAGGAGCCTTCATTACTGGAAATGATAGGAGGTGCTCTTTATTTTCGAATTCAACCAATTAATATCAATAAGAAATGCAATTCAAGATCAAGAACTCCATTGTTTATTAGATTTGAATGAATTCATGTTATAGATGGCTCATTGGCATTGTTTTAACAATGAATATAGTCTTTAAGAAAGACACAAAAGATACTTTTATGGTCATTGCATGAAAAATTGTCCTTCTAACAACAAAAGTAGAGTGATTAGAATAAGCTGGTAAGAAAGTCACATTATTTACGAATGAAAACCCTTAAAATTAATGCCCAATGCAAAGAAACATGAATGACTGCTGTGGCCCATGGAAGTAAACAGATTTAGATTTTTAATACTGTTTAGACTTGTTTGTTTTAATTAATATGCTAAATTGTTTAGTCACAAATGTTAATTCTATGATTCGTCGATCAAAAAGTCTGTTTGCAACCAAAAAGGAGCCTTCATTACTAGAAATGATAGGAGGTACATTTTATTTTCTAATCCAACCAATTAATATCAATAAGAAATACAATTCAAGATCAAGGACTCCATTGTTTATTAGATTTCAATGAATTTATGTTATAGATGGTTCATTGGCATTGTTTTCACGATGAATATAATCATTAAGAAAGACACAAAGGATAATTTTATGGTCATTGCATGAAAAATAGTCCTTCTAACAACAAAAGTAGAGTGATTAGCATAAGCTGGTAAGAAAGTCACATTATTTAGGAATGAAACCACTAAAAATTAATGCCAAATGCAAACAAACATGAATGACTGCTGTGACCGAAGGAAGTAAACAGATTTAGAGTTTTAATACTGTTTAAACTTGTTTGCTTTAATTAATGTGCTAAATTGTTTAGCCGCAAATGTTAATTCTATGATCTCTCTATCAAAAAGTCTGGTTGGAACTAAAAGAGGAGCCTTGATAACCAGAAATGATAGGTGGTAATCTTTATTTTGGAAATCAACCAATTAATATAAATAAGAAATCCAATTCAAGATCAAGGAGTCCATTGTTTATTAGAATTGAATGATGTCATGTTATACATGATTCATTTGCATTGCTTTCACAATGAATATAGTCATTAAGAAAGACAGAAAAGATAATTTTATGGTAATTGCATGAAAAATAATACAAAAGTAGGCTAATTAGCCTAAGGCGATTAGAAAGTCACAGTACTTATGAATTAAACCACTAAATATTAATGCCAAATGTAAACCAACATGAATGACTCCTTTGGCCGATAGAAGTAAATAGATTTAGAGTTTTAATAATGTTTAGACTTGTTTGTTTTAATTAATATGCTAAATTGTTTAGTCACACATGTTAATTCTATGATCCCTCGATCAAAATGTCTGTTTGCAACCAAAAAGGAGCCTTCATTACTGGAAATGATAGGAGGTGCTCTTTATTTTCGAATTCAACCAAATAATATCAATAAGAAATGCAATTCAAGATCAAGAACTCCATTGTTTATTAGATTTGAATGAATTCATGTTATAGATGGCTCATTGGCATTGTTTTAACAATGAATATAGTCTTTAAGAAAGACACAAAAGATAATTTTATGGTCATTGCATGAAAAATAGTCCTTCTAACAACAAAAGTAGAGGGATTAGAATAAGCTGGTAAGAAAGTCACATTATTTAGGAATGAAACCCCTTAATATTAATGCCAAATGCAAACAAACAAGAATGACTGCTGTGGCCAATGGAAGTAAACAGATTTAGATTTTTAATACTGTTTAGACTTGTTTGTTTTAATTAATATCCTAAATTGTTTAGTCACACATGTTAATTCTATGATCCCTGTATCAAAAAGTCTGTTTGGAACCAAAAGAGGATCCTTGATAAATTGAAATCATAGGAGGTACTCTTTATTTTTGAATTCAACCAATTCATATCAATAAGAAATACAATTCAAGATCAAGGACTCCATTGTTTATTAGATTTCAATGAATTCATGTTATAGATGGTTCATTGGCATTGTTTTCACAATGAATATAGTCATTAAGGAAGAGACAAAAGATAATTTTATGGTCATTGCATGAAAAATAGTCCTTCTAACAACAAAAGTAGTGTGATTAGCGTAAGTTGGTAAGAAAGTCACATTAATTAGGAATGAAACCTGTTAAAATTAATGCCAAATGCAAACAAACATGAATGACTACTGTGGCCAATGGAAGTAAACAGATTTAGATTTTTAATATTGTTTAGACTTGTTTGTTGTAATTAATATGCTAAATTGTTTAGCCACAAATGTGAATTCTATGATCCCTCTATCCAAATGTCTGGTTGGAACCAAAACAGGAGCATTGATAACCAGAAATGATAGGAGGTACTCTTTATTTTGGAATTCAACCAATTAATATCAATAAGAAATACAATTCAAGATCAAGGACTCTGTTATTTATTAGATTTGAATGAAGTGATGTTATACATGGTTCATTTGCATTGTTTTCACAATGAATATAGTCATTAAGAAAGAAAGATAAGATAATTTTATGGTAATTGGATGAAAAATAATCCTTCTAATAACAAAAGTAGGCTAATTAGCCTAAGGCGATTAGAAAGTCACATTACTTATGAATTAAACCACTTAATATTAATGCGAAATGCAAACCAACATGAATGACTCCTTTGGCCGATACAAGTAAAAAGATTTAGAGTTTTAATACTGTCTAGACTAGTTTGTTTTAATTAATATGCTAAATTGTTTAGTCACAAATGTTAATTCTATGATCCCCCTATCAAAAAGTCTGTTTGCAACCAAAAAAGAGGTTTGATAACTAGAAATGATAGGAGGTACTCTTTATTTTCAAATTCAACCAATTACAATCAATAAGAAATGCAATTCAAGATCAAGAACTCCATTGTTTATTAGATTTGAATGAATTCATGTTATAGAAGGTTCATTGGCATTGTTTTCACAATGAATATAGTCATTAAGAAAGATACAAAAGATACTTTTATGGTCTTTGCATGAAAAATAGTCCTTCTAACAACAAAAGTAGAGTGATTAGAATAAGCTGGTAAGAAAGTCACATTATTTAGGAATGAAACCCCTTAAAATTAATGCCAAATGCAAACAAACATGAATGACTGCTGTGGCCAATGGAAGTAAACAGATTTAGATTTTTAATACTGTTTAGACTTGTTTGTTTTAATTAATATGCTAAATTGTTTAGTCACAAATGTGAATTCTATGATCCCTCGATCAAAAAGTCTGTTTGCAACCAAAAAGGAGCCTTCATTACTGGAAAGGATAGGAGGTACATTTTATTCTCGAATTCAACTAATAAATATCAATAAGAAATACAATTCAAGATCAAGGACTCCATTGTTTATTACATTTCAATGAATTCATGTTATAGATGGTTCATTGGCATTGTTTTCACAATGAATATAGTCATTAAGAAAGGCACAAAGGATAATTTTATGGTCATTGCATGAAAAATAGTCCTTCTAACAACAAAAGTAGAGTGATTAGCATAAGCTGGTAAGAAAGTCACATTATTTAGGAATGAAACCCCTTAAAATTAATGCCAAATGCAAACAAACATGAATGAATGACTGCTGTGGCCAATGGAAGTAAACAGATTTAGATTTTTAATACTGTTTAGACTTGTTTGTTTTAATTAATATGCTAAATTGTTTAGTCACAAATGTGAATTCTATGATCCCTCGATCAAAAAGTCTGTTTGCAACCAAAAAGGAGCCTTCATTACTGGAAATGATAGGAGGTACATTTTATTTTTCGAATTCGAATTCAACCAATTAATATCAATAAGAAATACAATTCAAGATCAAGGACTCCATTGTTTATTACATTTCAATGAAATCATGTTATAGATGGTTCATTGGCATTGTTTTCACAATGAATATAGTCATTAAGAAAGGCACAAAGGATAATTTTATGGTCATTGCATGAAAAATAGTCCTTCTAACAACAAAAGTAGAGTGATTAGCATAAGCTGGTAAGAAAGTCACATTATTTGGGAATGAAACCCCTTAAAATTAATGCCAAATGCAAACAAACATGAATGACTGCTGTGGCCAATGGAAGTAAACAGATGTAGATTTTTAATACTGTTTAGACTTGTTTGTTTTAATTAATATGCTAAATTGTTTAGTCACAAATGTGAAATCTATGATCCCTGGATCAAAAAGTCTGTTTGCAACCAAAAAGGAGCCTTCATTACTAGAAATGATAGGAGGTACATTTTATTCTCGAATTCAACCAATTAATATCACTAAGAAAAATACAATTCAAGATCAAGGACTAAATTGTTTATTAGATTTCAATGAATTCATGTTATAGATGGTTCATTGGCATTGTTTTCACAATGAATATAGTCATTAAGAAAGACACAAAGGATAATTTTATGGTCATTGCATGAAAAATAGTCCTTCTAACAACAAAAGTAGAGTGATTAGCATAAGCTGGTAAGAAAGTCACATTATTTAGGAATGAAACCCCTAAAAATTAATGCCAAATGCAAATAAACATGAATGACTACTGTGGCCAAAGGAAGTAAACAGATTTAGAGTTTTAATACTGTTTTAGACTTGTTTGCTTTAATTAATATGCTAAAATTGTTTAGCCACAAATGTTAATTTCTATGATCCCTCTATGCAAATGTCTGGTTGGAACCAAAAAAGGAGCATTGATAACCAGAAATGATAGGAGGTACTCTTTATTTTGGAATTTAACCAATTAATATCAATACGAAATGCAATTCATGATCAAGGACTCCGTTATTTATTAGACTTGAAAGAAGTCATGTTATACATGGTTCATTTTGCATTGTTTTCACAATGAATATAATTATTAAGAAAGATAGAAAAGATAATTTTATGGTAATTGGATGAAAAATCATCCTTCTAACAACAAAAGTAGGCTGATTAGCCTAAGGCGATTAGAGAGTCATAGTACTTATGAATTAAACCACTTAATATTAATGCCAAATGCAAACCAACATGAATGACTCCTTCAGCCGATACAAGTAAACAGATTTAGAGTTTTAATACTGTTTAGACTTGTTTGTTTTAATTAATATGCTAAATTGTTTAGCCACAAAATGTTAATTCTATGATCCCTCTAATCAAAAAGTCTGTTAGCAACCAAAAAAGGAGCCTTCATTATTCATTTAATTAATCGATTTTTCAAAACGAAGTGCGTAATCGTACTTGGAATTCTCAAAAAGCATCGACTTGCTAACCAAAAATGATAGGAGTACTCTTTATTTAATTCAACCAATTAATATCAATAAGAAATGCAATTCA
>JBAPLH010001608.1:0-52694 GCA_037897445.1 Ceriops zippeliana
AAATGCAAACCCTGATGAATGGCACCTTTGGCTGATGGATTTAAATAGATTTGGATTTTTATTGGTATTTATGCTTGTTTGATTCAATTAGTATACTAGATTGTTTAACCACATGTGTTATATTTCATTATCAATGTATCAAAAAATGTGCTTGAAATCAAAAGAGGAAACTTGATAACCAGAAATGATGGGAGGAACTCTCTATTTTTGAATTCTATAATTAATATCAATAAGAATTGCAATTCAAAATCAAGGACTCCATTGTTTGTTAAATTAAATGAATTCATGTAATTGATGGTCCACGGGCATTTTTTTCATAATGAATATAGTTATTAAGAGAGAAACAAAAGTTAATTTCAAGGTTATTGCATGAAAAATAGTCCTAGTAACAACAAGAGGAGCCTAATTAACACGAGGTGATTAAGAAATCCAATTCAAAATCAAGGACTGAATTGTTTGTTAATTCAATGAATTCATCTTACAGATGGTCCACGGGCATTTTTTTCATAATGCATATAGTTATTAAGAAAGAAACAAAAGTTAATGCCAAGGTTATTGCATAAACATAGTCCTGGTAACAAGAAGAGGAGCCTAATTAACATGAGGTGATTAGAAATTCTCATTATTTAGGAATTAAACCAGTTAACATTTGCACGAAATGCAAACCATGTTGAATCGCACCTTTGGCTGAAGGATTTAAATAGATTTGGATTTTTATTCCTATTTATGCTTGTTTAATTGAATTAATATACTAAGTTATTTAACCACATGTGTTATATTTCATGCTCAATGTATCAAAAAATGTGTTTGGAATAAAAAGAGGAAACTTGATAACCAAAAATGATGGGGGGAACTCTCTATTTTTGAATTCTATAATTAATATCAATAAGAAATGCAATTCAAAATTAACGACTCCATTGTTTGTTAAATTGAATAAATTCATTTAATTGATGGTCCATGTGCATATTTTTCATAATGAATATAGTTATTAAGAAAGAAACAAAAGTTAATTTCAAAGTTATTGCATGAAAAATAGTCCTGGTAACAACAAGAGGAGCCTAATTAACACGAGGTGATTAGAAATTCTCATTATTTAAGAATTAAACCAGTTAACATTAGTACGAAATGCAAACCATGAAGAATCGCACCTTTAGATGATGGATTTAGATAGATTTGGAGTTTTATTGATGTTTATACATGTTTGATTTAATTAATATAGTAGGTTGTTTAGCCACATGTGTTATATTTCATGCTCAATATATCAAAAAGTGTGTTTGGAATAAAAAGAGGAAACTTGCTATCAAAAAATGATGCGAGGAACTCTCTATTTTTGAATTCAACAATTAATATCTATAAGAAATGCAATTGAAAATCAACGACTCCATTGTTTGTTAAAATTAATGAATTCATGTAATTGATGGTCTACGAGCATATTGTTCATAATGAATATAGTTATTAAGAAAGAAACAAAAGTTAATTTCAAAGTTATTACATGAAAAATGGTCCTGGTAACATTAAGAGGAGCCTAATTAATACGAGGTGATTAGACATTCTCGTTATTTAGGAATGAAACCAGTTAACATTTGTACGAAACGCAAACCATGAAGAATGGCACCTTTAGATGATGGATTTAAATAGATTTGGAGTTTTATTGATGTTTATACATGTTTGATTCAATTAATATGCTAGGTTGTTTAGCCACATGTGTTATAGTTCATGCTCAATGTGTCACAAAGTGTGTTTGGAATCAAAAGAAGAAACTTGCTAACCAAAAATGATGCGAGGAACTCTCTATTTTTGAATTCAACACTTGATATATATAAGAAATGCAATTCAAAATCAAGGACTCCATTTTTTGTTAAATTGAATGAATTCATGAAATTGATGGTCCATAGGCATTTTTTTCATAATGAATATAGTTATTAAGAGAGGAAAAAAAGTTAATTTCAGGTTTATTGCCTAAAAAATAGTCCTAGTAACAACAAGAGGAGCCTAATTAACACGAGGTGATTAGAAATTCTCACTATTTAGGAATGAAACCAGTTAACATTTGTACGAAATGCAAACCATGAAGAATGGCACCTTTAGATGAATGATTTAAATAGATTTGGAGTTTGATTGATGTTTATACATGTTTGATTCAATTAATATACTAGGTTGTTTAGTCAAACGTGTCATATTTCATGCTCAATGTATCAAAAAGTGAGTTTGGAATCAAAAGAGGAGCCTTGTTAACCAAAAATGATGCGAGGAACTCTCTATTTTTGAATTCAACAATTAATATCTATAAGAAATGCAATTCAAAATCAAGGACACCATTGTTTGTTAAATTGAATGAATTCATCTTATAGATGGTCCATGGGCATTTTTTTCATAATGAATATATTTATTAACAAAGAATCAAAAGTTAATTTCAAGGTTATTGCATGAAAAATAGTCCTGGTAACAACAAGAGGAGTCTAATTAACATGATGTGATTAGAAATTCTCATTATTTAGGAATTAAACCAGTTAACTTTCGTACGAAATGCAAACTGTGATGAATGGCACCTTTGGTTGATGGATTTAAAAAGATTTGGATTTTTATTGGTGTTTATGCTTGTTTGATTCAATTAATATACTAGGTTGTTTATCCACATGTGCTATATTTCATGATCAATGTATCAAAAAGTGGCTTTGGAATCAAAAGAGGAAACATGATAACCAGAAATGATGGGAGGAACTCTCTATTTTTGAATTCTATAATTAATATCAATAAGAAATGCAATTCAAAATCAAGGACTCCATTGTTTGTTAAATTAAATGAATTCATGTAATTGATGGTCCACGAGCATTCTTTTCATAATGAATATAGTTATTAAGAGAGAAACAAAAGTTAATTTCAAGGTTATTGCATGAAAAATAGTCTTCGTAACAACAAGAGGAGCCTAATTAACACAAGGTGATTAGAAATTCTCATTATTTAGGAATGAAACCAGTTAACATTTGCACGAAATTCAAACCATGAACAATGGCACCTTTAGATGCTGGATTTAAATAGATTTGGAGCTTTATTGATGTTTATACATGTTTGATTCAATTAATATACTAGGTTGTTTAGCCACATGTGTTATATTTCATGCTCAATGTAACAAAAAGTGTGTTTGGAATCAAAATAGCAAACTTGCTATCAAAAAATAATGCGAGCAACTCTCTATTTTTGAAATCAACAATTAATATCTATAAGAAATGCAATTCAATATCAACGACACCATTGGTTGTTAAAATGAATGAATTCATGTAATTGATGGTCCACGGGCATATTGTTCATAATGAATATAGTTATTAAGAAAGAAACAAAAGTTAATTTCAAAGTTATTACATGAAAAATAGTCCTGCTAACATCAAGAGGAGCCTAATTAATACGAGGTGATTAGAAATTCTCATTATTTAGGAATTAAACCAGTTAACATTTGTACGAAATGCAAACCATGACGAATGGCACCTTTAGATGATGGATTGAAATAGATTTGGAGTTTTATTGATGTTTATACATGTTTGATTCAAATAATATACTAGGTTGTTTAGCCACATGTGTCATATTTCATGCTCAATGTATAAAAAAGTGTGTTTGGAATCAAAAGAGGAAACTTGCTAACCAAAAATGATGCGAGGAACTCTCTATTTTTGAATTCAACAATTAATATCTATAAGAAATGTAATTCAAAATCAAGGACTCCATTGTTTGTTAAATTGAATGAATTCATCTTATAGATGGTCCATGGGCATTTTTTTCATAATGAATATAGTTATTAAGAAAGAATCAAAATTAAATTTCAAGGTTATTGCATGAAAAATAGTCCTGGTAACAACAAGAGGAGCCTAATTAACGTGACGTGATTAGAAATTCTTATTATTTAGGAATTAAACCAGTTAACTTTTGTACGAAATGCAAACCGTGATGAATGACACCATTGGCTGATGGACTTAAATAGATTTGGATTTTTATTAGGGTTTATGCTTGTTTGATTCAATTAATCTACTAGGTTGTTTAACCACATGTGTTATATTTCATGATCAATATATCAAAAAATGTGTTTGGAATCAAAAGAGGAAACTTGATAACCAGAAATGATGGGAGGAACTATCTATTTTTGAAATTAATAATTAATATCAATAAGAAATGCAATTCAAAATCAAGGACTCCATTGTTTGTTAAATCAAATGAATTCATGTAAATGATGGTCCACGTGTATATTTTTCATAATGAATATAGTTATTAGGAAAGAAACAATTGTTAATTTCAAGGTTATTGCATGAAAAATAGTCTTGGTAACAACACGAGGAGCCTAATTAACACGAGGTGATTAGAAATTCTCATTATTTAGGAATTAAACCAATTAACATTTGTAAGAAATGCAAACCATGAAGAATGGCACCTTTAGATGATGGATATAAATAGATTTGGAGTTTTATTGATGTTTATACATGTTTGATTCAATTAATATACTAGGTTGTTTAGCCACATGTGTTATAGTTCATGCTCAATGTTTCACAAAGTGTGTTTGGAATCAAAAGAGGAAACTTGCTAACCAAAAATGATGCGAGGAACTCTCTATTTTTGAATTCAACACTTAATATCTATAAGAAATGCAATTCAAAATCAAGCACTCCATTATTTGTTAAATTGAATGAATTCATCTTATAGATGGTCCATGAGCATTTTTTTCATAATGAACATAGTTATGAAGAAAGAATCAAAAGTTAATTTCAAGGTTATTGCAAGAAAAATAGTCCTGCTAACAATAAGAGGAGCCTAATTAATACGAGGTGATTAGAAATTCCTATTATTTAGGAATTAAACCAGTTAACATTTGTACGAAATGCAAACCATGAAGAATGGCACCTTTAAATGATGGATTTAAATAGATTTGGAGTTTTATTGATGTTTATCCATGTTTGATTCAATTAATATATTAGGTTGTTTAGCCACATGTGTTATATTTCATGCTCAATGTATCAGAAAGTGTGTTTGGAATCAAAAGAGGAGCCTTGTTAACCAAAAATGATGCGAGGAACCCTCTATTTTTGAATTCAACAATTAATATCAACAAGAAATGCAATTCCAAATCAACGACACCATTGTTTGTTAAATTGAATGAATTCATGTAATTGATGGTCCACGTGCATATTTTTCATAATGAATATAGTTATTAAGAAAGAAACAAAAGTTAATTTCAAGGTTATTGCATGAAAAATAGTCCTGGTAACAACAAGAGGAGCCTAATTAACACGAGGTGATTAGAAATTCTCATTATTTAGGAATGAAACCAGTTAACATTTGTACGAAATGCAAACCATGAAGAATGGCACCTTTAGATGAAGGATTTAAATAGATTTGGAGTTTGATTGATGTTTATACATGTTTGATTCAATTAATATACTAGGTTGTTTAGCCAAATGTGTTATATTTCATGCTCCATGTATCAAAAAGTGTGTTTGGAATCAAAAGAGGAGCCTTGTTAACCAAAAATGATGCGAGGAACCCTCTATTTTTGAATTCAACAATTAATATCAACAAGAAATGCAATTCCAAATCAACGACTCCATTGTTTGTTAAATAGAATGAATTCATGTAATTGATGTTCCACGTGCATATTTTTCATAATGAATATAGTTATTAAGAAAGAAACAAAAGTTAATTTCAAGGTTATTGCACGAAAAATAGTCCTGGTAACAACAAGAGGAGCCTAATTAACACGAGGTGAATAGAAATTCTCATTATTTAGGAATGAAACCAGTTAACATTTGTACGAAATGCAAACAATGAAGAATGGCACCTTTACATGAAGGATTTAAATGGATTTGGAGTTTTATTGATGTTTATACATGTATGATTCTATTAATATACTAGGTTGTTTAGCCACATGTGTTATATTTCATGCTCAATGTATCAAAAAGTGTGTTTGGAATCAAAAGAGGAAACTTGCTAACCAAAAATGATGCGAGGAACTCTCTATTTTTGAATTGAACAATTAATATCTATAACAAATGCAATTCAAAATCAAGGACTCCATTGTTTGTTAAATTGAATGAATTCATCTTATAGATGGTCCATGGGCATTTTTTTTCATAATGAATATAGTTATTAACAAAGAATCAAATGTTAATTTCAAGGTTATTGCATGAAAAATAGTCCTGGTAACAACAAGAGGAGCCTAATTAACATGATCTGATTAGAAATTCTCATTATTTAGGAATTAAACCAGTTAACTTTCGTACGAAATGCAAACTATGATGAATGACACCTTTGGCTGATGGATTTAATTAGATTTGGATTTTTATTGGTGTTTATGCTTGTTTGATTCAATTAATGTACTAGGTTGTTTAACCACATGTGTTATATTTCTTGATCAATGTATCAAAAAGTGGCTTTGGAATCTAAAGAGGAGCCTTCTTAACAAAAAATTATGCGAGGAACTCTCTATTTTTGAATTCAAAAAATTAATATCTATAAGAAATGCAATTCAAAATGAAGGACTCCATTTTTTGTTAAATTGAATGAATTCATGTAATTGATGGTCCATGGGCATTTTTTTCATAATGAATATAGTTATTAAGAAAGAAACAAAAGTGAATTTCAAGGTTATTGTATGAAAAATAGTCCTGGTAACAACAAGAGGAGCCTAATTAACATGAGGTGTTTAGAAATTCTCATTATTTAGGAATTAAACCAATTCACATTTGTACGAAATGCAAACCATGATGAATGGCACCTTTGGCTGATGAATTTAAATAGATTTGGATTTTTATTGCTGTTATGCTTGTTTAATTCAATTAAGATACTAGGTTGTTTAACGACATGTGTTATATTTCATGATCAATGTATCAAAAATTGGCTTTGGAATCAAAAGAGGAGCCTTGTTAACCAAAAATGATGCGAGGAACTCTCTTTTTGGAATTCAACAATTAATATCAATAGGAAATGCAATTCAAAATCAACGACTGCATTGTTTCTTAAATTGAATGAATTCATGTAATTGATGGTCCACGTGCATATTTTTCATAATGAACATAGTTATTAAGAAAGAAACAAAAGTTAATTTCAAGGTTATTGCATGAAAAATAGTCCTGGTAACAAGAAGAGGAGCCTAATTAACATGACGTGATTAGAAATTCTCATTATTTAGGAATTAAAGCAGTTAACATTTGTACGAAATGCAAACGATGATGAATGGCACCTTTGGATGATGGATTTAAATAGATTTGGATTTTTATTGGTGTTTATGCTTTTTTGATTCAATTAATATACTAGGTTGTTTAACCAAATGTGATATATTTCATGATCAATGTATCAAAAAGTGGCTTTGGAATCAAAAGAGGAGCCTTGTTAACAAAAAATGATGCGAGGAACTCTCTATTTTTGAATTCAACAATTAATATCAACAAGAAATGCAATTCAAAATCAACGACTCCATTGTTTCTTAAATTGAATGAATTCATGTAATTAATGGTCCACGTGCATATTTTTTAGAATGAATATAGTTATTAAGAGAGAAACAAAAGTGAATTTCAAGGTTATTGCATGAAAAATAGTCCTGGTAACAACAAGAGGAGCCTAATTAACACGAGGTGATTAGAAATTCTCATTATTTAGGAATTAAACCAGTTAACATTTATACGAAATGCAAAGCATGAAGAATGGCCCCTCTAGATGATGGATTTAAATAGATTTGGATTTTTATTGGTGTTTATGCTTGTTTGATTCAATTAATATACTAGGTTGTTTAACCACATGTGTCATATTTCATGCTCAATGTATCAAAAAGTGTGTTTGGAATCAAAAGAGGAAACTTGCTAACCAAAAATGATGTGAGGAACTCTCTATTTTTTAATTCAACAATTAATATCCATAAGAAATGCAATTCAAAATCAAGGACTCCATTGTTTGTTAACTTGAATGAATTCATCTTATAGATGGTCCATGGGCATTTTTTTCATAATGAATATAGTTATTAAGAAAGAATCAAAAGTTAATTTCAAGGTTATTGCATGAAAAATAGTCCTGGTAACAACAAGAGGAGCCGAATTAACATGACGTGATTAGAAATCCTCATTCTTTAGGAATTAAACCAGTTAACTTTCGTACGAAATGCAAACCGTGATGAATGACACCTTTGGCTGATGGATTTAAATAGATTTGGATTTTTATTGGTGTTTATGCTTGTTTGATTCAATTAATATACTAGGTTGTTTAACCACATGTGTTATATTTCATGATCAATATATCAAAAAATGTGTTTGGAATGAAAAGAGGAAACTTGATAACCAGAAATTATGGGAGGAACTTTCTATTTTTGAATTCTATAATTAATATCAATAAGAAATGCAATGCAAAATCAAGGACTCCATTTTTTTTTAAATTGAATGAATTCATGTAATTGATGGTCCACAGGCATATTGTTCATAATGAATATAGTTAATAAGAAAGAAACAAAAGTTAATTTCAAAGTTATTGCTTGAAAAATTGTCCTGGTAACATCAAGAGGAGCCTAATTAACACAAGGTGATTAGAAATTCTCATTATTTTGGAATTAAACCAGTTAACTTCTGTACGAAATGCAAACCCTATGAATGGCACCTTTGGCTGATGGATTTAAATAGATTTGGATTTTTATTGGTTTTTATGCTTGTTTGATTCAATTAATATACTAGGTTGTGTAGCCACATGTGTTATATTTCATGATCAATGTATCAAAAAATGTGTTTGGAATCAAAAGTGGAAACTTGATAACCAGAAATGATGGGAGGAACTCTCTATTTTTGAATTCTATAATTAATATCAATAAGAAATGCAATTCAAAATCAAGGACTCCACTGTTTGTTAAATTGAATGAATTCATGTAATTGATGGTCCATGGGCATTTTTTTTCCACATGAATATAGTTATTAAGATAGAAAGAAAAGTTAATTTCAAGGTTATTGCATGAAAAATAGTCCTGGTAACAACAAGAGGAGCATACTTAACATGAGGTGATTAGAAATTCTCAATATTTAGGAATTCAACGAGTTAACATTTGTACGAAATGCAAACCATGAAGAATGGCACCTTTAGATGATGGATTTAAATAGATTTGGAGTTTTATTTATGTTTATACATGTTTGATTCAATTAATATACTAGGTTGTTTCGCCACATGTGTTATAGTTCATGCTCAATTTATCACAAAGTGTGTTTGGAATCAAAAGAGGAAACTTGCTAACCAAAAATGATGCGAGGAACTCCCTATTTTTGAATTCAACACTTAATATCTATAAGAAATGCAATTCAAAATCAAGGACTCCATTGTTTGTTAAATTGAATGAATTCATCTTATAGATGGTCCATGGGAATTTTTTTCATAATGAATATAGTTATTAAGAAAGAATCAAAAGTTAATTTCAAGGTTATTGCATGAAAAATAGTCCTGGTAACAACAAGAGGAGCCTAATTAACATGACGTGATTAGAAATTCTCATTATTTAGGAATTAAACCAGTTAACTTTTGTACGAAATGCAAACCATGATGAATGGCACCTGTGGCTGATGGATTTAAATAGATTTGGATTTTTATTGGTGTTTATGCTTCTATTGATTCAATTAATATACTAGGTTGTTTAACCACATGTGTTATCTTTCAAGATCAATGTATCAAAAAATGTGTTTGGAATCAAAAGAGGAATCTTGATAACCAGAAATGATGGGAGGAACTCTCTATTTTTGAATTCTATAATTAATATCAATAAGAAATGCAATTCAAAATCAAGGACTCCATTGTTTGTTAAAGTGAATGAATTCATGTAATTGATGGTCCACAGGCATTTTTTTTCATAATGAATATAGTTATTAAGAGAGAAAAAAAAGTTAATTTCAAGGTTATTGCAAGAAAAATAGTTCTGGTAACAACAAGAGGAGCCTAATTAACACGAGGTGATTAGAAATTCTGATTATTTAGGAATTAAACCAGTTAACATTTGTACAAAATACAAACCATGAAGAATGACACCTTTAGATGGTGGATTTAAATAGATTTGGAGTTTTATTGATGTTTATACATGTTTGATTCTATTAATATACTAGGTTGTTTAGCCACATGTAATATATTTCATGATTAATGTATCAAAAAATGTGTTTGGAATCAAAAGAGGAAACTTGATAACCAGAAATGATGGGGGGAACTCTCTGTTTTTGAATTCTATGATTAATATCAATAAGAAATGCAATTCAAAATCATGGACTCCATTGTTTGTTAAATTGAATGAATTCATGTAATTGATGGCCCACAGGCATTTTTTTCATAATAAATATAATTATTAAGAGAGAAACAAATCTTAACTACAAGGTTATTGCACGAAAAATAGTCCTGGTAACAACAAGAGGAGCCTAATTAACACGAGGTGATTAGAAATTCTCATTATTTAGGAATTAAACCAGTTGACATTTGTACAAAATGCAAACCATGAAGAATGACACCTTTAGATGATGGATTTAAATAGATTTGGAGTTTTATTGATGTTTATACATGTTTGATTCAATTAATATGCTAGGTTGTTTAGCCAAATGTGTTATATTTCATGATCAATGTATCAAAAAGTGGCTTTGGAATCAAAAGAGGAGCCTTGTTAACCAAAAATGATGCGAGGAACTCTCTATTTTTGAATTCAAAAATTAATATCAACAAGAAATGCAATTCAAAATCAACGACTCCATTGTTTGTTAAATTGAATGAATTCATGTAATTGACGGTCCACGTGCATATTTTTCATAATGAATATAGTTATTAAAAGAGAAACAAAAGTTAATTTCAAGATTATTGCATGAAAAATAGTCCTGGTAACAACAAGAGGAGCCTAATTAACACGAGATGATTACAAATTCTCATTATTTACGAATTAAACCAGTTAACATTGGTACGAAATGCAAACCGTGAAGAATGACACCTTTAGATGATGGATTTAAATAGATTTGGAGTTTTATTGATGTTTATACATGTTTGATTCAATTAATATCCTAGGTTGTTTAGCCAAATGTGTTATATTTCATGATCAATGTATCAAAAAGTGGCTTTGGAATCAAAAGAGGAGCCTTGTTAACCAAAAATGATGCGAGGAACTCTCTATTTTTGAATTCAACAATTAATATCAATAAGAAATGCAATTCAAAATCAATGACTCATTGTTTGTTAAATTGAATGAATTCATGTAATTAATGGTCCACGTGCATATTTTTCATAATGAATATAGTCATTAAGAAAGAAACAAAAGTTAATTTCAAGGTTATTGCATGAAAAATAGTCCTGGTAACAACAAGAGGAGCCTAATTAACATGAGGTGATTCGAAATTCTCATTAACATTTGTACGAAATGCAAACCATGAAGAATGGCACCTTTAGATGATGGATTTAAATAGATTTGGAGTTTTATTGATGTTTATACTTGATTGATTCAATTAATATGCTAGGTTGTTTAGCCAAATGTGTTATATTTCATTATCAATGTATCAAAAAGTGGCTTTGCAATCAAAAGAGGAGCCTTGTTAACCAAAAATGATGCGAGGAACTCTCTATTTTTGAATTCAACAATTAATATCAACAAGAAATGCAATTCAAAATCAACGACTCCATTGTTCGTGAAATTGAATGAATTGATGTAATTGATGGTCCATATGTATATTTTTCATAATGAATATAGTTATTAAGAGAGAAACAAAAGTTAATTTCAAGATTATTGCATGAAAAATAGTCTTGGTAACAACAAGAGGAGCCTAATTAACACGAGGTGATTAGAAATTCTCATTATTTAGGAATTAAACCAGTTAACATTTGTACGAAATGCAAACCATAAAGAATGGCACCTTTGTATGATGGATTTAAATAGATTTGGAGTTTTATTGATGTTTATACATGTTTGATTCAATTAATATGCTAGGTTGTTCAACCAAATGTGTTATATTTCATGATGAATGTAACAAAAAGTGTGTTTGGAATCAAAAGAGCCGCTTTGTTAACCGAAAATGATGGGAGGAACTCTCTATTTTTAAATTCAAAAATGAATATCGATAAGAAATCCAATTCAAAATCAAGGACTGAATTGTTTGTTAAATTGAATGAATTCAACTTATAGATTGTCCACTGGCATTGTTTTCATAATGCATATAGTTAATAAGAAAGAAACAAAAGTTAATTTCATGATTATTGCATGAACATAGTCCCGGTAACAACAAGAGGAGCCTAATTAACATGAGGTGATTAGAAATTCTCATTATTTAGCAATTAAACCAGTTAACATGAGGTGATTAGAAATTAACATGATGAATGACACCTTTGGCTGATGGATTTAAATAGATTTGGATTTTTATTGCTGTTTATGCTTGTTTAATTCAATTAACATACTATGTTGTTTAACCACATGTGTTATATTTCATGATCAATGTATCAAAAAGTGGCTTTGGAATCAAAAGAGGAGCCTTGTTAACCAAAAATGATGCGAGGAATTCTCTATTTTTGAATTTAACAATTAATATCAATAGGAAATGCAATTCAAAATCAATGACTGCATTGTTTCTTAAATTGAATGAATTCATGTAATTGATGGTCCACGTGCATATTTTTCATAATGAATATAGTTATTTAGAAAGAAACAAAAGTTAATTTCAAGGTTATTGCATGAAAAATAGTCCTGGTAACAACAAGAGGAGCCTAATTAACACGAGTTGATTAGAAATTCTCATTATTTAGGAATGAAACCAATTAACATTTGTGCAAAATGCAAACCGTGATAATGGCACCTTTGGCTGATGGATTTAAATAGATTTGGATTTTTATTGGTGTTTATGCTTGTATTATTCACTTAATATACTAGGTTCTTTAACCACATGTGTTATATTTCATGATCAATGTATCAAAAAATGTGTTTGGAAACAAAAGAGGAAACTTGATAACCAGAAATGATAGGAGGAACTCTCTATTTTTGAATTCTATAATTAATATCTATAAGAAATGCAATTCAAAATCAAGGACTCCATTGTTTGTTAAATTGAATGAATTCATGTAATTGATGGACCAAGGACATTTTTTTCATAATAAATATAATTATTAAGAGAGAAACAAAAGTTAATTTCATGGTTATTGCATGAAAAATAGTCTTGGTAACAACAAGAGGATCATAATTAACACGAGGTGATTAGAAATTCTCATTATTTAGGAATTAAACCAGTTAACATTTGTACGAAATGCAAACTATGAAAAATGACACCTTTAGATGATGGATTTAAATAGATTCGGAGTTTGATTGATGTTTATACATGTTTGATTCTATTAATATACTAGGTTGTTTTGCCACATGTGTTATATTTCATGATCAATGGATCAAAAAATGTGTTTGGAATCAAAAGAGGAAACTTGATAACCAGAAATGATGGGAGGAACTCTCTATTTTTGAATTCTATAATTAAAATCAATAAGAAATGCAATTCAAAATCAAGGACTCCATTATTTGTTAAATTGAATGAATTCATGTAATTGATGGACCACAGGCATTCTTTTCATAATAAATATAATTATTAAGAGAGAAACAAAGGTTAATTTCATGGTTATTGCATGAAAAATAGTCCTGGTAACAACAAGAGGACCCTAATTAACACGAAGTGATTAGAAATTCTCATTATTTAGGAATTAAACCAGTTAACATTTGTACGAAATGCAAACCATGAAAAATGGCACCTTTAGATGAAGGATTTAAATAGATTTGGAGTTTTATCGATGTTTATACATGTTTGATTCTATTAATATACTAGGTTGTTTAGTCACATGTGTTATATTTCATGATCAATGCATCAAAAAATGTGTTTGGAATCAAAAGAGGAAACTTGATAACCAGAAATGATGGGAGGAACTCTCTATTTTTGAATTCTATAACTAATATCAATAAGACATGCAATTCAAAATCAAGGACTCCATTATTTGTTAAATTGAATGAATTCATGTCATTGATGGACCACAGGCATTTTTTTCATAATAAATATAATTATTAAGGGAGAAAAAAAAGTTAATTTCATGGTTATTGCATGAAAAATAGTCCTGGGAACAACAAGAGGACCCTAATTAACACTAGGTGATTAGAAATTCTCATTATTTAGGAATTAAACCAGTTAACATTTGTACGAAAGGCAAACCATGAAAAATGGCACCTTTAGATGAAGGGTTTAAATAGATTTGGAGTTTTATCGATGTTTATACATGTTTGATTCTATTAATATACTTGGTTATTTAGCCACATGTGTTATATTTCATGATCAATGTATCAAAAAATGTGTTTGGAATCAAAAGAGGAAACTTGATAACCAGAAATGATGGGAGGAACTCTTTATTTTTGAATTCTATAATTAATATCAATAAGAAATGCAATTCAAAATCAAGGACTCCATTATTTGTTAAATTGAACGAATTCATGTAATTGATGGACCACGGGCATTTTTTTCATAATAAATATAATTATTAAGACAGAAACACAAAAGTTAATTTCATGGTTATTGCATGAAAAATAGTCCTGGTAACAACAAGAGGACCCTAATTAACACGAGGTGATTAGAAATTCTCATTATTTAGGAATTAAACCAGTTAACATTTGTACGAAATGCAAACCATGAAAAATGGCACCTTTAGATGAAGGATTTAAATAGATTTGGGGTTTTATTGATGTTTATACATGTTTGATTCTATTAATATACTAGGTTGTTTAGCCATATGTGTTATATTTCATGATCAATGGATTAAAAAATGTCTTTGGAATCAAAAGAGGAAACTTGATAACCGGAAATGATGGGGAGGAACTCTCTATTTTTGAATTCTATAATTAATATCAATAAGAAATGGAATTCAAAATCAAGGACTCCATTATTTGTTAAATTGAATGAATTCATGTAATTGATGGACCACAGACATTTTTTTTTCATAATAAATATAATTATTAAGAGAGAAACAAAAGTTAATTTCATGGTTATTGCATGAAAAATAGTCCTGGTAACAACAAGAGGAGCCTAATTAACATGAGGTGATTAGAAATTCTCATTATTTAGGAATTAAACCAGTTAACATTTGTACGAAATGCAAATCATGAAAAATGGCACCTTTCGATGATGGATTTAAATAGATTCGGAGTTTGATTGATGTTTATACATGTTTGATTCAATTAATATACTAGGTTGTTTTGCCACATGTGTTATATTTCATGATCAATGGATCAAAAAATGTGTTTGGAATCAAAAGAGGAAACTTGATAACCAGAAATGATGGGAGGAACTCTCTATTTTTGAATTCTATAATTAAAATCAATAAGAAATGCAATTCAAAATCAAGGACTCCATTATTTGTTAAATTGAATGAATTCATGTAATTGATGGACCACAGGCATTCTTTTCATAATAAATATAATTATTAAGAGAGAAACAAAGGTTAATTTCATGGTTATTGCATGAAAAATAGTCCTGGTAACAACAAGAGGACCCTAATTAACACGAAGTGATTAGAAATTCTCATTATTTAGGAATTAAACCAGTTAACATTTGTACGAAATGCAAACCATGAAAAATGGCACCTTTAGATGAAGGATTTAAATAGATTTGGAGTTTTATCGATATTTATACATGTTTGATTCTATTAATATACTAGGTTGTTTAGTCACATGTGTTATATTTCATGATCAATGCATCAAAAAATGTGTTTGGAATCAAAAGAGGAAACTTGATAACCAGAAATGATGGGAGGAACTCTCTATTTTTGAATTCTATAACTAATATCAATAAGACATGCAATTCAAAATCAAGGACTCCATTATTTGTTAAATTGAATGAATTCATGTCATTGATGGACCACGGGCATTTTTTTCATAATAAATATAATTATTAAGGGAGAAACAAAAGTTAATTTCATGGTTATTGCATGAAAAATAGTCCTGGGAACAACAAGAGGACCCTAATTAACACTAGGTGATTAGAAATTCTCATTATTTAGGAATTAAACCAGTTAACATTTGTACGAAAGGCAAACCATGAAAAATGGCACCTTTAGATGAAGGGTTTAAATAGATTTGGAGTTTTATCGATGTTTATACATGTTTGATTCTATTAATATACTTGGTTATTTAGCCACATGTGTTATATTTCATGATCAATGTATCAAAAAATGTGTTTGGAATCAAAAGAGGAAACTTGATAACCAGAAATGATGGGAGGAACTCTTTATTTTTGAATTCTATAATTAATATCAATAAGAAATGCAATTCAAAATCAAGGACTCCATTATTTGTTAAATTGAACGAATTCATGTAATTGATGGACCACGGGCATTTTTTTCATAATAAATATAATTATTAAGACAGAAACAAAAGTTAATTTCATGGTTATTGCATGAAAAATAGTCCTGGTAACAACAAGAGGACCCTAATTAACACGAGGTGATTAGAAATTCTCATTATTTAGGAATTAAACCAGTTAACATTTGTACGAAATGCAAACCATGAAAAATGGCACCTTTAGATGAAGGATTTAAATAGATTTGGGGTTTTATTGATGTTTATACATGTTTGATTCTATTAATATACTAGGTTGTTTAGCCATATGTGTTATATTTCATGATCAATGGATTAAAAAATGTCTTTGGAATCAAAAGAGGAAACTTGATAACCGGAAATGATGGGAGGAACTCTCTATTTTTGAATTCTATAATTAATATCAATAAGAAATGGAATTCAAAATCAAGGACTCCATTATTTGTTAAATTGAATGAATTCATGTAATTGATGGACCACAGACATTTTTTTCATAATAAATATAATTATTAAGAGAGAAACAAAAGTTAATTTCATGGTTATTGCATGAAAAATAGTCCTGGTAACAACAAGAGGAGCCTAATTAACATGAGGTGATTAGAAATTCTCATTATTTAGGAATTAAACCAGTTAACATTTGTACGAAATGCAAATCATGAAAAATGGCACCTTTCGATGATGGATTTAAATAGATTCGGAGTTTTATTGATGTTTATACATGTTTGATTCAATTAATATACTAGGTTGTTTTGCCACATGTGTTATATTTCATGATCAATGGATCAAAAAATGTGTTTGCAATCAAAAGAGGAAACTTGATAACCAGAAATGATGGGAGGAACTCTCTATTTTTGAATTCTATAATTAATATCAATAAGAAATGTAATTCAAAATCAATGACTCCATTATTTGTTAAATTGAATGAATTCATGTAATTGATGGACCACGGGCATTTCTTTCATAATAAATATAATTATTAAGAGAGAAACAAAAGTTAATTACATGGTTATTGCATGAAAAATAGTCCTGCTAACAACAAGAGGACCCTAATTAACACGAGGTGATTAGAAATTCTCATTATTTAGGAATTAAACCAGTTAACATTTGTACGAAATGCAAACCATGAAAAATGGCACCTTTAGATGAAGGATTTAAATAGATTTGGAGTTTCATTGATGTTTATACATGTTTGATTCTATTAATATACTAGGTTGTTTAGCCACATGTGTTATATTTCATGATCAATGGATCAAAAAATGTGTTTGTAATCAAAAGAGGAAACTTGATAACCAGAAATGATAGGAGGAACTCTCTATTTTTGAATTCTATAATTAATATCAATAAGAAATGTAATTCAAAATCAAGGACTCCATTATTTGTTAAATTGAATGAATTCATGTAATTGATGGACCACGGGCATTTTTTTCATAATAAATATAATTATTAAGAGAGAAACAAAAGTTAATTACATGGTTATTGCATGAAAAATAGTCCTGCTAACAACAAGAGGACCCTAATTAACACGAGGTGATTAGAAATTCTCATTATTTAGGAATTAAACCAGTTAACATTTGTACGAAATGCAAACCATGAAAAATGGCACCTTTAGGTGAAGGATTTAAATAGATTTGGAGTTTTATTGATGTTTATACATGTTTGATTTTATTAATATACAATGTTGTTTAGCCACATGTTTTATATTTCAGGCTCAATGTATCAAAATGTGTGTTTGGAATCAAAAGAGGAAACTTGCTAACCAAAAATGATGCGAGAAACTCTCTATTTTTGAATTCAATAATTAATATCTATAAGAAATGCAATTAAAAATCAACGACTCCATTGTTTGTTTAATTGAATGAATTCATGTAATTGATAGTCGACGGGCATATTGTTCATAATGAATATAGTCATTAAGAAAGAAACAAAAGTTAATTGCAAAGTTATTGCATGAAAAATAGTCCTGGTAACATCAAGAGGAGCCTAATTAACACGAGGTGATTTGAAATTCTCATTATTTAGGAATGAAACTAGTTAACATTTGTACGAAATGCAAACCCTGAAGAATGGCACCTTGAGATGAAGGATTTAAATAGATTTGGAGTTATATTGATGTTTATACATGTTTGATTCTATTAATATAATAGGTTGTTTAGCCACATGTGTTATATTTCATGATCAATGTATCAAAAAATGTGTTTAGAATCAAAAGAGGAAACTTGATAACCAGAAATGATGGGAGGAACTCTCTATTTTTGAATTCTATAATTAATATCAATAAGAAATGCAATTCAAAATCAATGACTCCATTATTTGTTAAATTGAATGAATTCATGTAATTGATGGACCACGGGCATTTCTTTCATAATAAATATAATTATTATGAGAGAAACAAAAGTTAATTTCAAGGTTATTGCATGAAAAATTGTCCTGGTAACAACAAGAGGAGCTTAATTAACACGAGGTGATTAGAAATTCTTATTATTTAGGAATTAAACCAGTTAACATTTGTACGAAATGCAAACCATGAAAAATGGCACCTTTAGATGAAGGATTTAAATAGATTTGGAGTTTTATTGATGTTTATACATGTTTGATTCTATTAATATACTAGGTTGTTTAGCCACATGTCTTATATTTCATGATCAATGGATCAAAACATGTTTTTGGAATCAAAAGAGGAAACTTGATAACTAGAAATGATGGGAGGAACTCTCTATTTTTGAATTCGATAATTAATATCAATAAGAAATGCAATTCAAAATCAAGGACTCCATTATTTGCTAAATTAAATGAATTCATGTAATTTATGGAGCACGGGCATTTCTTTCATAATAAATATAATTATTAAGAGAGAAAAAAAAGTTAATTTCAAGGTTATTGCATGAAAAATTGTCCTGGTAACAACAAGAGGAGCTTAATTAACACGAGGTGATTAGAAATTCTCATTATTTAGGAATTAAACCAGTTAACATTTGTACGAAATGCAAACCATGAAAAATGGCACCTTTAGATGAAGGATTTAAATAGATTTGGAGTTTTATTGATGTTTATACATGTTTGATTCTATTAATATACTAGGTTGTTTAGCCACATGTGTTATATTTCATGATCAATGTATCAAAAAATGTGTTTGGAATCAAAAGAGGAAACTTGATAACCAGAAATGATGGGAGGAACTCTTTATTTTTGAATTCTATAATTAATATCAATAAGAAATGCAATTCAAAATCAAGGACTCCATTATTTGTTAAATTGAATGAATTCATGTAATTGATGGACCACGGGCATTTCTTTCATAATAATTATAATTATTAAGACAGAAACAAAAGTTAATTTCAAGGTTATTGCATGAAAAATTGTCTTGGTAACAACAAGAGGAGCTTAATTAACACGAGGTGATTAGAAATTCTCATTATTTAGGAATTAAACTAGTTAACATTTGTACGAAATGCAAACCATGAAAAATGGCACCTTTAGATGAAGGATTTAAATAGATTTGAAGTTTCATTGATGTTTATACATGTTTGATTCTATTAATATACTAGGTTGTTTAGCCACATGTGTTAAATTTCGTGATCAATGGATCAAAAAATGTGTTTGGAATCAAAAGAGGAAACTTGATAAGCAGAAATGATGGGAGGAACTCTCTGTTTTTGAATTCCATAATTAATATCAATAAGAAATGCAATTCAAAATCAAGGACTCCATTATTGGTTAAATTGAATGAATTCATGTAATTGATGGACCACGGGCATTTTTTTCATAATAAATATAATTAGTAAGAGAGAAACAAAATTTAATTTCATGGTTATTGCAAGAAAAATAGTCCTGCTAACAACAAGAGGACCCTAATTAACACGAGGTGATTAGAAATTCTCATTATTTAGGAATCAAACCAGTTAACATTTGTACGAAATGCAAACCATGAAAAATGACACCTTTAGATGAAGAATTTAAATAGATTTGGAGTTTTATTGATGTTTATACATGTTTGATTTTATTAATATACTATGTTGTTTAGCCACATGTTTTATATTTCAGGCTCAATGCATCAAAAAGTGTGTTTGGAATCAAAAGAGGAAACTTGCTAACCAAAAATGATGCGAGGAACTTTCTATTTTTGAATTCAATAATTAATATCTATAAGAAATGCAATTCAAAATCAACGACTCCATTGTTTGTTAAATAGAATGGATTCATGTAATTGATGGTCGAGGGGCATATTGTTCATAATGAATATAGTTATTAAGAAAGAAACAAAAGTTAATTTCAAAGTTATTGCATGAAAAATAGTCCTGTTAACATCAAGAGGAGCCTAATTAACACGAGGTGATTAGAAATTCTCATTATTTAGGAATTAAACCAATTAACATTTGTACGAAATGCAAACCATGAAAAATGGCACCTTTAGATGAAGGATTTAAATAGATTTGGAGTTTCATTGATGTTTATACATGTTTGATTCTATTAATATACTAGGTTGTTTAGCCACATGTGTTATATTTCATGATCAATGTATCAAAAAATGTGTTTGGAATCAAAAGAGGAAACTTGATAACCAGAAATGATGGGAGGAACTCTATGTTTTTGAATTCTATAATTAATATCAATAAGAAATGCAATTCAAAATCAAGGACTCTATTATTGGTTAAAGTGAATGAATTCATGTAATTGATGGACCACGGGCATTTTTTTCATAAGAAATATAATTATTAAGAGAGAAACAAAAGTTAATTTCATGGTTATTGCATGAAAAATAGTCCTGGTAACAACAAGAGGACCCTAATTAACACGAGGTGATTAGAAATTCTCATTATTTAGGAATTAAACCAGTTAACATTTGTACGAAATGCAAACCATGAAAAATGACACCTTTAGATGAAGGATTTAAATAGATTTGGAGTTTTATTGATGTTTATACATGTTTGATTTTATTAATATACTATGTTGTTTAGCCACATGTTTTATATTTCAGGCTCAATGTATCAAAAACTGTGTTTAGAATGAAAAGAGGAAACTTGCTAACCAAAAATGATGCGAGGAACTCTCTATTTTTGAATTCAATAATTAATATCTATAAGAAATGCAATTCAAAATCAACGACTCCATTGTTTGTTAAATTGAATGAATTCATGTAATTGATGGTCGACGGGCATATTATTGTTCATAATGAATATAGTTATTAAGAAAGAAACAAAAGTTAATTTCAAAGTTATTGCATGAAAAATAGTCCGGGTAACATCAAGAGGAGCCTAATTAACACGAGGTTATTAGAAATTCTCATTATTTAGGAATGAAACTAGTTAACATTTGTACGAAATGCAAACCCTGAAGAATGGCAACTTGAGATGAAGGATTTAAATAGATTTGGAGTTATATTGATGTTTATACATGTTTGATTCTATTAATATAATAGGTTGTTTAGCCACATGTGTTATATTTCATGATCAATGTATCAAAAAAAATGTGTTTGGAGTCAAAAGAGGAAACTTGATAACTAGAAATGATGGGAAGAACTCTCTATTTTTGAATTCTATAATTAATATCAATAAGAAATGCAATTCAAAATCAAGGACTCCATTAGTGGTTAAAGTGAATGAATTCATGTAATTGATGGACCACGGGCATTTTTTTCATAAGAAATATAATTATTAAGAGAGAAACAAAAGTTAATTTCATGGTTATTGCATGAAAAATAGTCCTGGCAACAACAAGAGGACCCTAATTAACACGAGGTTATTAGAAATTCTCATTATTTAGGAATTAAACCAGTTAACATTTGTACGAAATGCAAACCATGAAAAATGGCACCTTTAGATGAAGGATTTAAATAGATTTGGAGTTTCATTGATGTTTATACATGTTTGATTCTATTAATATACTAGGTTGTTTAGCCACATGTGTTATATTTCATGATCAATGGATCAAAAAATGTGTTTGGAATCAAAAGAGGAAACTTGATAACCAGAAATGATGGGAGGAACTCTCTATTTTTGAATTCTATAATTAATATCAATAAGAAATGCAATTCAAAATCAAGGACTCCATTAGTGGTTAAAGTGAATGAATTCATGTAATTGATGGACCACGGGCATTTTTTTCATAAGAAATATAATTATTAAGAGAGAAACAAAAGTTAATTTCATGGTTATTGCATGAAAAATAGTCCTGGCAACAACAAGAGGACCCTAATTAACACGAGGTTATTAGAAATTCTCATTATTTAGGAATTAAACCAGTTAACATTTGTACGAAATGCAAACCATGAAAAATGGCACCTTTAGATGAAGGATTTAAATAGATTTGGAGTTTTATTGATGTTTATACATGTTTGATTTTATTAATATACTATGTTGTTTAGCCACATGTTTTATATATCAGGCTCAATGTATCAAAAAGTGTGTTTGGAATCAAAAGAGGAAACTTGCTAACCAAAAATGATGCGAGGAACTCTCTATTTTTGAATTCAATAATTAATATCTATAAGAAATGCAATTCAAAATCAACGACTCCATTGTTTGTTAAATTGAATGAATTCATGTAATTGATGGTCGACGGGCATATTGTTCATAATGAATATAGTTATTAAGAAAGAAACAAAAGTTAATTTCAAGGTTATTGCATGAAAAATTGTCCTGGTAACAACAAGAGGAGCTTAATTAACACGAGGTGATTAGAAATTCTCATTATTTAAGAATTAAACCAGTTAACATTTGTACGAAATGCAAACCATGAAAAATGGCACCTTTAGATGAAGGATTTAAATAGATTTGGAGTTTTATTGATGTTTATACATGTTTGATTTTATTAATATACTATGTTGTTTAGCCACATGTTTTATATTTCAGGCTCAATGTATCAAAAAGTGTGTTTGGAATCAAAAGAGGAAACTTGCTAACCAAAAATGATGCGAGGAACTCTCTATTTTTGAATTCAATAATTAATATCTATAAGAAATGCAATTCAAAATCAACGACTCCATTGTTTGTTAAATTGAATGAATTCATGTAATTGATGGTCGACGGGCATATTGTTCATAATGAATATAGTTATTAAGAAAGAAACAAAAGTTAATTTCAAAGTTATTGCATAAAAAATAGTCCGGGTAACATCAAGAGGAGCCTAATTAACACGAGGTGATTAGAAATTCTCATTATTTAGGAATGAAACTAGTTAACATTTGTACGAAATGCAAACCCTGAAGAATGGCACCTTGAGATGAAGGATTTAAATAGATTTGGAGTTATATTGATGTTTATACATGTTTGATTCTATTAATATAATAGGTTGTTTAGCCACATGTGTTATATTTCATGATCAATGTATCAAAAAATGTGTTTGGAATCAAAAGAGGAAACTTGATAACCAGAAATGATGGGAGGAACTCTCTATTTTTGAATTCTATAATTAATATCAATAAGAAATGCAATTCAAAATCAAGGACTCCATTATTTGTTAAATTGAATGAATTCATGTAATTGATGGACCACGGGCATTTTTTTCATAATAAATATAATTATTAAGAGAGAAACAAAAGTTAATTTCATGGTTATTGCATGAAAAATAGTCCTAGTAACAACAAGAGGAGCCTAATTAACACGAGGTGATTAGAAATTCTCATTATTTAGGAATTAAACCAGTTAACATTTGTACGAAATGCAAACCATGAAAAATGGCACCTTTAGATGAAGGATTTAAATAGATTTGGAGTTATATTGATGTTTATACATGTTTGATTCTATTAATATACTAGGTTGTTTAGCCACATGTGTTATATTTCATGATCAATGGATCAAAAATGTGTGTTTGGAATCAAAAGAGGAAACTTAATAACCAGAAATGATGGGAGGAACTCTCTATTTTTGAATTCTATAATTAATATCAATAAGAAATGCAATTCAAAATCAAGGACTCCATTATTTTGTTAAATTGAATGAATTCATGTAATTGATGGACCACGGGCATTTTTTTTTCATAATAAATATAATTATTAAGAGAGAAACAAAAGTTAATTTCATGGTTATTGCATGAAAAATATAGTCCCTGGTAACAACAAGAGGACCCTAATTAACACGAGGTGATTAGAAATTCTCATTATTTAGGAATTAAAACAGTTAACATTTGTACGAAATGCAAACCATGAAAAATGGCACCTTTAGATGAAGGATTTAAATAGATTTGGAGTTTTATTGATGTTTATACATGTTTGATTCTATTAATATACTAGGTTGTTTAGCCACATGTGTTATATTTCATGATCAATGGATCAAAAAATGTATTTGGAATCAAAAGAGGAAACTTGATAACCAGAAATGATGGGAGGAACTCTCTATTTTTGAATTCTATAATTAATATCAATAAGAAATGCAATTCAAAATCAAGGACTCCATTATTTGTTAAATTGAATGAATTCATGTAATTGATGGACCACGGGCATTTTTTTCATAATAAATATAATTATTAAGAGAGAAACAAAGGTTAATTTCATGGTTATTGCATGAAAAATAGTCCTAGTAACAACAAGAGGAGCCTAATTAACACGAGGTGATTAGAAATTCTCATTATTTAGGAATTAAAATAGTTAACATTTGTACGAAATGCAAACCATGAAAAATGGCACCTTTAGATGAAGGATTTAAATAGATTTGGAGTTATATTGATGTTTATACATGTTTGATTCTATTAATATAATAGGTTGTTTAGCCATATGTGTTATATTTCATGATCAATGTATCAAAAAATGTGTTTGGAATCAAAAGAGGAAACTTGATAACCAGAAATGATGGGAGGAACTCTCTATTTTTGAATTCTATAATTAATATCAATAAGAAATGCAATTCAAAATCAAGGACTCCATTATTTGTTAAATTGAATGAATTCATGTAATTGATGGACCACGGGCATTTTTTTCATAATAAATATAATTATTAAGAGAGAAACAAAAGTTAATTTCAAGGTTATTGCATGAAAAATAGTCCTGGTAACAACAAGAGGAGCCTAATTAACACGAGGTGATTAGAAATTCTCATTATTTAGGAATTAAACTAGTTAACATTTGTACGAAATGTAAACCATGAAGAATGGCACCTTTAGATGATGGATTTAAATAGATTTGGAGTTTTATTGATGTTTATACTTGATTGATTCAATTAACATACTAGGTTGCTTAGCCACAGGTGTTATATTTCATGATCAATGTATCAAAAAATGTGTTTGGAGTCAAAAGAGGAGCCTTGTTAACCGAAAATGATGGGAGGAACTCTCTATTTTTCAAATTCAACAATGAATATCAATAAGAAATCCAATTCAAAATCAAGGACTCCATTATTTGTTAAATTGAATGAATTCATGTAATTGATGGACCACGGGCATTTTTTTCATAATAAATATATTATTATTAGAGAGAAAACAAAAGTTAATTTCATGGTTATTGCATGAAAAATAGTCCTGGTAACAACAAGAGGAGCCTAATTAACACGAGGTGATTAGAAATTCTCATTATTTAGGAATTAAACTAGTTAACATTTGTACGAAATGTAAACCATGAAGAATGGCACCTTTAGATGATGGATTTAAATAGATTTGGAGTTATATTGATGTTTATACATGTTTGATTCTATTAATATAATAGGTTGTTTAGCCACATGTGTTATATTTCATGATCAATGTATCAAAAAATGTGTTTGGAATCAAAAGAGGAAACTTGATAACCAGAAATGATGGGAGGAACTCTCTATTTTTGAATTCTATAATTAATATCAATAAGAAATGCAATTCAAAATCAAGGACTCCATTATTTGTTAAATTAAATGAATTCATGTAATTGATGGACCACGGGCATTTCTTTCATAATAAATATAATTATTAAGAGAGAAACAAAAGTTAATTTCAAGGTTATTGCAAGAAAAATAGTCCTGGTAACAACAAGAGGATCTTAATTAACACGAGGTGATTAGAAATTCTCATTATTTAGGAATTAAACTAGTTAACATTTGTACGAAATGCAAACCATGAAAAATGACACCTTTAGATGAAGGATTTAAATAGATTTGGAGTTTTATTGATGTTTATACATGTTTGATTTTATTATTATACTATGTTGTTTAGCCACATGTTTTATATTTCATGATCAATGGATCAAAAAATGTGTTTGGAATCAAAAGAGGAAACTTGCTAACCAAAAATGATGCGAGGAACTCTCTATTTTTGAATTCCATAATTAATATCAATAAGAAATGCAATTCAAAATCAAGGACTCCATTATTTGTTAAATTGAATGAATTCATGTAATTGATGGACCACGGGCATTTTTTTCATAATAAATATAATTATTAAGAGAGAAACAAAAGTTAATTTCATGGTTATTGCATGAAAAATAGTCCTGGTAACAACAAGAGGACCCTAATTAACACGAGGTGATTAGAAATTCTCATTATTTAGGAATTAAACCAGTTAACATTTGTACGAAATGCAAACCATGAAAAATGGCACCTTTAGATGAAGGATTTAAATAGATTTGGAGTTTTATTGATGTTTTATACATGTTTGATTCTATTAATATACTAGGTTGTTTAGCCACATGTGTTATATTTCATGATCAATGGATCAAAAAATGTGTTTGGAATCAAAAGAGGAAACTTGATAACCAGAAATGATGGGAGGAACTCTCTATTTTTGAATTCTATAATTAATATCAATAAGAAATGCAATTCAAAATCAAGGACTCCATTATTTGTTAAATTGAATGAATTCATGTAATTGATGGACCACGGGCATTTTTTTTCATAATAAAATATAATTATTAAGAGAGAAACAAAAGTTAATTTCATGGTTATTGCATGAAAAAAATAGTCCTGGTAACAACAAGAGGAGCCTAATTAACACGAGGTGATTAGAAATTCTCATTATTTAGGAATTAAACCAGTTAACATTTGTACGAAATGCAAACCATGAAAAATGGCACCTTTAGATGAAGGATTTAAATAGATTTGGAGTTTATATTGATGATGTTTATACATGTTTGATTCTATTAATATACTAGGTTGTTTAGCCACATGTGTTATATTTCATGATCAATGTATCAAAAAATGTGTTTGGAATCAAAAGAGGAAACTTGATAACCAGAAATGATGGGAGGAACTCTCTATTTTTGAATTCTATAATTAATATCAATAAGAAATGCAATTCAAAATCAAGGACTCCATTATTTGTTAAATTGAATGAATTCATGTAATTGATGGACCACGGGCATTTCTTTCATAATAAATATAATTATTAAGAGAGAAACAAAAGTTAATTTCAAGGTTATTGCAAGAAAAATAGTCCTGGTAACAACAAGAGGATTTTAATTAACACGAGGTGATTAGAAATTCTCATTATTTAGGAATTAAACTAGTTAACATTTGTACGAAATGTAAACCATGAAAAATGACACCTTTAGATGAAGGATTTAAATAGATTTGGAGTTTTTATTGATGATGTTTATACATGTTTGATTCTATTAATATACTAGGTTGTTTAGCCCACATGTGTTATATTTCATGATCAATGGATCAAAAAATGTGTGTTTGGAATCAAAAGAGGAAACTTGATAACCAGAAAATGATGGGAGGAACTCTCTATTATTAAATTCAACAATGAATATCAATAAGAAATCCAATTCAAAATCAAGGACTCCATTATTTGTTAAATTGAATGAATTCATGTAATTGATGGACCACGGCAGGGCATTTTTTTCATAATAAATATAATTATTTAGAGAGAGAAACAAAAGTTAATTTCATGGTTATTGCATGAAAAATAGTCCTGGTAACAACAAGAGGAGCCTAATTAACACGAGGTGATTAGAAATTCTCATTATTTAGGAATTAAACCAGTTAACATTTGTACGAAATGCAAACCATGAAAAATGGCACCTTTAGATGAAGGATTTAAATAGATTTGGAGTTTTATTGATGTTTATACATGTTTGATTCTATTAATATACTAGGTTGTTTAGCCACATGTGTTTATATTTCATGATCAATGGATCAAAAAATGTGTTTGGAATCAAAAGAGGAAACTTGATAACCAGAAATGATGGGAGGAACTCTCTATTTTTGAATTCTATAATTAATATCAATAAGAAATGCAATTCAAAATCAAGGACTCCATTATTTGTTAAATTGAATGAATTCATGTAATTGATGGACCACGGGCATTTTTTTTTTTCATAATAAATATAATTATTAAAGAGAGAAACAAAAGTTAATTTCATGGTTATTGCATGAAAAATAGTCCTGGTAACAACAAGAGGAGCCTAATTAACACGAGGTGATTAGAAAATTCTCATTATTTAGGAATTAAACCAGTTAACATTTGTACGAAATGCAAACCATGAAAAATGGCACCTTTAGATGAAGGATTTAAATAGATTTGGAGTTTTATTGATGTTTTATACATGTTTGATTCTATTAATATACTAGGTTGTTTAGCCACATGTGTTATATTTCATGATCAATGGATCAAAAAATGTGTTTGGAATCAAAAGAGGAAACTTGATAACCAGAAATGATGGGAGGAACTCTCTATTTTTGAATTCTATAATTAATATCAATAAGAAATGCAATTCAAAATCAAGGACTCCATTATTTGTTAAATTGAATGAATTCATGTAATTGATGGACCACGGGCATTTTTTTTCATAATAAATATAATTATTAAGAGAGAAACAAAAGTTAATTTCATGGTTATTGCATGAAAAAAATAGTCCTGGTAACAACAAGAGGAGCCTAATTAACACGAGGTGATTAGAAATTCTCATTATTTAGGAATTAAAACCAGTTAACATTTGTACGAAATGCAAACCATGAAAAATGGCACCTTTAGATGAAGGATTTAAATAGATTTGGAGTTTTATTGATGTTTATACATGTTTGATTCTATTAATATACTAGGTTGTTTAGCCACATGTGTTATATTTCATGATCAATGGATCAAAAAATGTGTTTGGAATCAAAAGAGGAAACTTGATAACCAGAAATGATGGGAGGAAACTCTCTATTTTTGAATTCTATAATTAATATCAATAAGAAATGCAATTCAAAATCAAGGACTCCATTATTTGTTAAATTGAATGAATTCATGTAATTGATGGACCACAGGGGCATTTTTTTTCATAATAAATATAATTATTAAGAGAGAAACAAAAGTTAATTTCATGGTTATTGCATGAAAAATAGCCTGGTAACAACAAGAGGAGCCTAATTAACACGAGGTGATTAGAAATTCTCATTATTTAGGAATTAAACCAGTTAACATTTGTACGAAATGCAAACCATGAAAAATGGCACCTTTAGATGAAGGATTTAAATAGATTTGGAGAGTTTTATTGATGTTTATACATGTTTGATTCTATTAATATACTAGGTTGTTAGCCACATGTGTTATATTTCATGATCAATGGATCAAAAAATGTGTTTGGAATCAAAAAAGAGGAAACTTGATAACCAGAAAATGATGGGAGGAACTCTCTATTTTTGAATTCTATAATTAATATCAATAAGAAATGCAATTCAAAATCAAGGACTCCATTATTTGTTAAATTGAATGAATTCATGTAATTGATGGACCACGGGGCATTTTTTTTTCATAATAAATATAATTATTAAGAGAGAAACAAAAGTTAATTTCATGGTTATTGCATGAAAAATAGTCCTGGTAACAACAAGAGGAGCCTAATTAACACGAGGTGATTAGAAATTCTCATTATTTAGGAATTAAACCAGTTAACATTTTTGTACGAAATGCAAACCATGAAAAATGACACCTTTAGATGAAGGATTTAAATAGATTTGGAGTTTTATTGATATTTATACATGTTTGATTCTATTAATATACTAGGTTGTTTAGCCACATGTGTTATATTTCATGATCAATGGATCAAAAAATGTGTTTGGAATCAAAAGAGGAAACTTGATAACCAGAAATGATGGGAGGAACTCTCTATTTTTGAATTCTATAATTAATATCAATAAGAAATGCAATTCAAAATCAAGGACTCCATTATTTGTTAAATTGAATGAATTCATGTAATTGATGGACCACGGGCATTTTTTTCATAATAAATATAATTATTAAGAGAGAAACAAAAGTTAATTTCATGGTTATTGCATGAAAAATAGTCCTGGTAACAACAAGAGGACCCTAATTAACACGAGGTGATTAGAAATTCTCATTATTTAGGAATTAAACCAGTTAACATTTGTACGAAATGCAAACCATGAAAAATGGCACCTTTAGATGAAGGATTTAAATAGATTTGGAGTTTTATTGATGTTTATACATGTTTGATTCTATTAATATACTAGGTTGTTTAGCCACATGTGTTATATTTCATGATCAATGGATCAAAAAATGTGTTTGGAATCAAAAGAGGAAACTTGATAACCAGAAATGATGGGAGGAACTCTCTATTTTTGAATTCTATAATTAATATCAATAAGAAATGCAATTCAAAATCAAGGACTCCATTATTTGTTAAATTGAATGAATTCATGTAATTGATGGACCACGGGCATTTTTTTCATAATAAATATAATTATTAAAGAGAGAGAAACAAAAGTTAATTTCATGGTTATTGCATGAAAAATAGTCCTGGTAACAACAAGAGGAGCCTAATTAACACGAGGTGATTAGAAATTCTCATTATTTAGGAATTAAACCAGTTAACATTTGTACGAAATGCAAACCATGAAAAATGGCACCTTTAGATGAAGGATTTAAATAGATTTGGAGTTTTATTGATGTTTATACATGTTTGATTCTATTAATATACTAGGTTGTTTAGCCACATGTGTTATATTTCATGATCAATGGATCAAAAAATGTGTTTGGAATCAAAAGAGGAAACTTGATAACCAGAAATGATGGGAGGAACTCTCTATTTTTGAATTCTATAATTAATATCAATAAGAAATGCAATTCAAAATCAAGGACTCCATTATTTTGTTAAATTGAATGAATTCATGTAATTGATGGACCACGGGCATTTTTTTCATAACAAATATAATTATTAAGAGAGAAACAAAAGTTAATTTCATGGTTATTGCATGAAAAATAGTCCTGGTAACAACAAGAGGACCCTAATTAACACGAGGTGATTAGAAATTCTCATTATTTAGGAATTAAACCAGTTAACATTTGTACGAAAATGCAAACCATGAAAAATGGCACCTTTAGATGAAGGATTTAAATAGATTTGGAGTTTTATTGATGTTTATACATGTTTGATTCTATTAATATACTAGGTTGTTTAGCCACATGTTTTATATTTCATGATCAATGGATCAAAAAGTGTGTTTGGAATCAAAAGAGGAAACTTGATAACCAAAAATGATGGGAGGAACTCTCTATTTTTGAATTCTATAATTAATATCAATAAGAAATGCAATTCAAAATCAAGGACGACTCCATTATTTGTTAAATTGAATGAATTCATGTAATTGATGGACCACGGGCATTTTTTTTCATAATAAATATAATTATTAAGAGAGAAACAAAAGTTAATTTCATGGTTATTGCATGAAAAATAGTCCTGGTAACAACAAGAGGAGCCTAAATTAACACGAGGTGATTAGAAATTCTCATTATTTAGGAATTAAACCAGTTAACATTTGTACGAAATGCAAACCATGAAAAATGGCACCTTTAGATGAAGGATTTAAATAGATTTGGAGTTTTATTGATGTTTATACATGTTTGATTCTATTAATATACTAGGTTGTTTAGCCACATGTGTTATATTTCATGATCAATGGATCAAAAAAAATGTGTTTGGAATCAAAAGAGGAAACTTGATAACCAGAAATGATGGGGGAGGAACTCTCTATTTTTTGAATTCTATAATTAATATCAATAAGAAATGCAATTCAAAATCAAGGACTCCATTTTTTGTTAAATTGAATGAATTCATGTAATTGATGGACCACACGGGCATTTTTTTTCATAATAAATATAATTATTAAGAGAGAAACAAAAGTTAATTTCATGGTTATTGCATGAAAAATAGTCCTGGTAACAACAAGAGGAGCCTAATTAACACGAGGTGATTAGAAATTCTCATTATTTAGGAATTAAACCAGTTAACATTTGTACGAAATGCAAACCATGAAAAATGGCACCTTTAGATGAAGGATTTAAATAGATTTGGAGTTTTATTGATGTGTTTATACATGTGTTTGATTCTATTAATATACTAGGTTGTTTAGCCACATGTGTTATATTTCATGATCAATGGATCAAAAAATGTGTTTGGAATCAAAAGAGGAAACTTGATAACCAGAAATGATGGGAGGAACTCTCTATTTTTGAATTCTATAATTAATATCAATAAGAAATGCAATTCAAAATCAAGGACTCCATTATTTGTTAAATTGAATGAATTCATGTAATTGATGGACCACGGGCATTTTTTTTCATAATAAATATAATTATTAAGAGAGAAACAAAAGTTAATTTCATGGTTATTGCATGAAAAATAGTCCTGGTAACAACAAGAGGAGCCTAATTAACACGAGGTGATTAGAAATTCTCATTATTTAGGAATTAAACCAGTTAACATTTGTACGAAATGCAAACCATGAAAAATGGCACCTTTAGATGAAGGATTTAAATAGATTTGGAGTTTTATTGATGTTTATACATGTTTGATTCTATTTAATATACTAGGTTTTTTTAGCCACATGTGTTTATATTTCATGATCAATGGATCAAAAAATGTGTTTGGAATCATCAAAAGAGGAAACTTGATAACCAGAAAATGATGGGAGGAACTCTCTATTTTTGAATTCTATAATTAATATCAATAAGAAATGCAATTCAAAATCAAGGACTCCATTATTTGTTAAATTGAATGAATTCATGTAATTGATGGACCACGGGCATTTTTTTTTTCATAATAAATATAATTATTAAGAGAGAAACAAAAGTTAATTTCATGGTTATTGCATGAAAAATAGTCCTGGTAACAACAAGAGGACCCTAATTAACACGAGGTGATTAGAAATTCTCATTATTTAGGAATTAAACCAGTTAACATTTGTACGAAATGCAAACCATGAAAAATGGCACACCTTTAGATGAAGGATTTAAATAGATTTGGAGTTTTATTGATGTTTATACATGTTTGATTCTATTAATATACTAGGTTGTTTAGCCACATGTGTTATATTTCATGATCAAATGGATCAAAAAATGTGTTTGGAATCAAAAGAGGAAACTTGATAACCAGAAATGATGGGGAGGAACTCTCTATTTTTTGAATTCTATAATTAATATCAATAAGAAATGCAATTCAAAATCAAGGACTCCATTATTTGTTAAATTGAATGAATTCATGTAATTGATGGACCACGGGCATTTTTTTCATAATAAATATAATTATTAAGAGAGAAACAAAAGTTAATTTTCATGGTTATTGCATGAAAAATAGTCCTGGTAACAACAAGAGGACCTTAATTAACACGAGGTGATTAGAAATTCTCATTATTTAGGAATTAAACCAGTTAACATTTGTACGAAATGCAAACCATGAAAAATGGCACCTTTAGATGAAGGATTTAAATAGATTTGGAGTTTTATTGATGTTTATACATGTTTGATTCTATTTAATATACTAGGTTGTTTAGCCACATGTGTTATATTTCATGATCAATGGATCAAAAAATGTGTTTGGAATCAAAAAGAGGAAACTTGATAACCAGAAATGATGGGAGGAACTCTCTATTTTTGAATTCTATAATTAATATCAATAAGAAATGCAATTCAAAATCAAGGACTCCATTATTTGTTAAATTGAATGAATTCATGTAATTGATGGACCACGGGCATTTTTTTCATAATAAATATAATTATTAAGAGAGAAACAAAAGTTAAATTTCATGGTTATTGCATGAAAAATAGTCCTGGTAACAACAAGAGGACCCTAATTAACACGAGGTGATTAGAAATTCTCATTATTTAGGAATTAAAAAACCAGTTAAACATTTGTACGAAATGCAAACCATGAAAAATGGCACCTTTAGATGAAGGATTTAAATAGATTTGGAGTTTTATTGATGTTTTTATACATGTTTGATTCTATTAATATACTAGGTTGTTTAGCCACATGTGTTATATTTCATGATCAATGGATCAAAAAAATGTGTTTGGAATCAAAAGAGGAAACTTGATAACCAGAAATGATGGGGAGGAACTCTCTATTTTTGAATTCTATAATTAATATCAATAAGAAATGCAATTCAAAATCAAGGACTCCATTATTTGTTAAATTGAATGAATTCATGTAATTGATGGACCACGGGCATTTTTTTCATAATAAAATATAATTATTAAGAGAGAAACAAAAGTTAATTTCATGGTTATTGCATGAAAAATAGTCCTGGTAACAACAAGAGGAGCCTAATTAACACGAGGTGATTAGAAATTCTCATTATTTAGGAATTAAACCAGTTAACATTTGTACGAAATGCAAACCATGAAAAATGGCACCTTTAGATGAAGGATTTAAATAGATTTGGAGTTTTATTGATGTTTATACATGTTTGATTCTATTAATATACTAGGTTGTTTAGCCACATGTGTTTTATATTTCATGATCAATGGATCAAAAAAATGTGTTTGGAATCAAAAGAGGAAACTTGATAACCAGAAATGATGGGAGGAACTCTCTATTTTTGAATTCTATAATTAATATCAATAAGAAATGCAATTCAAAATCAAGGACTCCATTATTTGTTAAATTGAATGAATTCATGTAATTGATGGACCACGGGCATTTTTTTCATAATAAATATAATTATTAGAGAGAGAAACAAAAGTTAATTTCATGGTTATTGCATGAAAAATAGTCCTGGTAACAACAAGAGGAGCCTAATTAACACGAGGTGATTAGAAAATTCTCATTATTTAGGAATTAAACCAGTTAACATTTGTACGAAATGCAAACCATGAAAAAATGGCACCTTTAGATGAAGGATTTAAATAGATTTGGAGTTTTATTGATGTTTATACATGTTTGATTCTATTAATATACTAGGTTGTTTAGCCACATGTGTTATATTTCATGATCAATGGATCAAAAAAAATGTGTTTGGAATCAAAAGAGGAAACTTGATAACCAGAAATGATGGGAGGAACTCTCTATTTTTGAATTCTATAATTAATATCAATAAGAAATGCAATTCAAAATCAAGGACTCCATTATTTGTTAAATTGAATGAATTCATGTAATTGATGGACCACGGGCATTTTTTTTCATAATAAATATAATTATTAAGAGAGAAACAAAAGTTAATTTCATGGTTATTGCATGAAAAATAGTCCTGGTAACAACAAGAGGACCCTAATTAACACGAGGTGATTAGAAAATTCTCATTATTTAGGAATTAAACCAGTTAACATTTGTACGAAATGCAAACCATGAAAAATGGCACCTTTAGATGAAGGATTTAAATAGATTTGGAGTTTTATTGATGTTTATACATGTTTGATTCTATTAATATACTAGGTTGTTTAGCCACATGTGTTATATTTCATGATCAATGGATCAAAAAATGTGTTTGGAATCAAAAGAGGAAACTTGATAACCAGAAATGATGGGAGGAACTCTCTATTTTTGAATTCTATAATTAATATCAATAAGAAATGCAATTCAAAATCAAGGACTCCATTATTTGTTAAATTGAATGAATTCATGTAATTGATGGACCACGGGCATTTTTTTCATAATAAATATAATTATTAAGAGAGAAACAAAAGTTAATTTCATGGTTATTGCATGAAAAATAGTCCTGGTAACAACAAGAGGAGCCTAATTAACACGAGGTGATTAGAAATTCTCATTATTTAGGAATTAAACCAGTTAACATTTGTACGAAATGCAAACCATGAAAAATGGCACCTTTAGATGAAGGATTTAAATAGATTTGGAGTTTTATTGATGTTTATACATGTTTGATTCTATTAATATACTAGGTTGTTTAGCCACATGTGTTATATTTCATGATCAATGGATCAAAAAATGTGTTTGGAATCAAAAGAGGAAACTTGATAACCAGAAATGATGGGAGGAACTCTCTATTTTTGAATTCTATAATTAATATCAATAAGAAATGCAATTCAAAATCAAGGACTCCATTATTTGTTAAATTGAATGAATTCATGTAATTGATGGACCACGGGCATTTTTTTTTTCATAATAAATATAATTATTAAGAGAGAAACAAAAGTTAATTTCATGGTTATTGCATGAAAAATAGTCCTGGTAACAACAAGAGGACCCTAATTAACACGAGGTGATTAGAAATTCTCATTATTTAGGAAAAAAACCAGTTAACATTTGTACGAAATGCAAACCATGAAAAATGGCACCTTTAGATGAAGGATTTAAATAGATTTGGAGTTTTATTGATGTTTTTTTATACATGTTTGATTCTATTAATATACTAGGTTGTTTAGCCACATGTGTTATATTTCATGATCAATGGATCAAAAAATGTGTTTGGAATCAAAAGAGGAAACTTGATAACCAGAAATGATGGGAGGAACTCTCTATTTTTGAATTCTATAATTAATATCAATAAGAAATGCAATTCAAAATCAAGGACTCCATTATTTGTTAAATTGAATGAATTCATGTAATTGATGGACCACGGGCATTTTTTTCATAATAAATATAATTATTAAGAGAGAAACAAAAGTTAATTTCATGGTTATTGCATGAAAAATAGTCCTGGTAACAACAAGAGGAGCCTAATTAACACGAGGTGATTAGAAATTCTCATTATTTAGGAATTAAACCAGTTAACATTTGTACGAAATGCAAACCATGAAAAATGGCACCTTTAGATGAAGGATTTAAATAGATTTGGAGTTTTATTGATGTTTATACATGTTTGATTCTATTAATATACTAGGTTGTTTAGCCACATGTGTTATATTTCATGATCAATGGATCAAAAAATGTGTTTTGGAATCAAAAGAGGAAACTTGATAACCAGAAATGATGGGAGGAAACTCTCTATTTTTGAATTCTATAATTAATATCAATAAGAAATGCAATTCAAAATCAAGGACTCCATTATTTGTTAAATTGAATGAATTCATGTAATTGATGGACCACGGGCATTTTTTTTTCAATAAATATAATTATTAAGAGAGAAACAAAAGTTAATTTCATGGTTATTGCATGAAAAATAGTCCTGGTAACAACAAGAGGACCCTAATTAACACGAGGTGATTAGAAATTCTCATTATTTAGGAATTAAACCAGTTAGTTAACATTTGTACGAAATGCAAACCATGAAAAATGGCACCTTTAGATGAAGGATTTAAATAGATTTTGGAGTTTTATTGATGTTTATATACATGTTTGATTCTATTAATATACTAGGTTGTTTAGCCACATGTGTTATATTTCATGATCAATGGATCAAAAAATGTGTTTGGAATCAAAAGAGGAAACTTGATAACCAGAAATGATGGGAGGAACTCTCTATTTTTGAATTCTATAATTAATATCAATAAGAAATGCAATTCAAAATCAAGGACTCCATTATTTGTTAAATTGAATGAATTCATGTAATTGATGGACCACGGGCATTTTTTTCATAATAATAAATATAATTATTAAGAGAGAAACAAAAGTTAATTTCATGGTTATTGCATGAAAAATAGTCCTGGTAACAACAAGAGGACCCTAATTAACACGAGGTGATTAGAAATTCTCATTATTTAGGAATTAAACCAGTTAACATTTGTACGAAATGCAAACCATGAAAAATGGCACCTTTAGATGAAGGATTTAAATAGATTTGGAGTTTTATTGATGTTTATACATGTTTGATTCTATTAATATACTAGGTTGTTTAGCCACATGTGTTATATTTCATGATCAATGGATCAAAAAAATGTGTTTGGAATCAAAAGAGGAAACTTGATAACCAGAAATGATGGGAGGAACTCTCTATTTTTAAATTCTATAATTAATATTAATAAGAAATGCAATTCAAAATCAAGGACTCCATTATTTGTTAAATTGAATGAATTCATGTAATTGATGGACCCACGGGCATTTTTTTTCATAATAAAATATAATTATTAAGAGAGAAACAAAAGTTAATTTCATGGTTATTGCATGAAAAATAGTCCTGGTAACAACAAGAGGACCCTAATTAACACGAGGTGATTAGAAATTCTCATTATTTAGGAATTAAACCAGTTAACATTTGTACGAAATGCAAACCATGAAAAATGGCACCTTTAGATGAAGGATTTAAATAGATTTGGAGTTTTATTGATGTTTATACATGTTTGATTCTATTAATATACTAGGTTGTTTAGCCACATGTGTTATATTTCATGATCAATGGATCAAAAAATGTGTTTGGAATCAAAAGAGGAAACTTGATAACCAGAAATGATGGGAGGAACTCTCTATTTTTGAATTCTATAATTAATATCAATAAGAAATGCAATTCAAAATCAAGGACTCCATTATTTGTTAAATTGAATGAATTCATGTAATTGATGGACCACGGGCATTTTTTTCATAATAAATATAATTATTAAGAGAGAAACAAAAGTTAATTTCATGGTTATTGCATGAAAAATAGTCCTGGTAACAACAAGAGGACCCTAATTAACACGAGGTGATTAGAAATTCTCATTATTTAGGAATTAAACCAGTTAACATTTGTACGAAATGCAAACCATGAAAAATGGCACCTTTAGATGAAGGATTTAAATAGATTTGGAGTTTTATTGATGTTTATACATGTTTGATTCTATTAATATACTAGGTTGTTTAGCCACATGTGTTATATTTCATGATCAATGGATCAAAAAATGTGTTTGGAATCAAAAGAGGAAACTTGATAACCAGAAATGATGGGAGGAACTCTCTATTTTTGAATTCTATAATTAATATCAAATAAGAAATGCAATTCAAAATCAAGGACTCCATTATTTGTTAAATTGAATGAATTCATGTAATTGATGGACCACGGGCATTTTTTTTCATAATAAATATAATTATTAAGAGAGAAACAAAAGTTAATTTCATGGTTATTGCATGAAAAATAGTCCTGGTAACAACAAGAGGAGCCTAATTAACACGAGGTGATTAGAAATTCTCATTATTTAGGAAATTAAACCAGTTAACATTTGTACGAAATGCAAACCATGAAAAATGGCACCTTTAGATGAAGGATTTAAATAGATTTGGAGTTTTTTTATTGATGTTTATACATGTTTGATTCTATTAATATACTAGGTTGTTTAGCCACATGTGTTATATTTCATGATCAATGGATCAAAAAATGTGTTTGGAATCAAAAGAGGAAACTTGATAACCAGAAATGATGGGAGGAACTCTCTATTTTTGAATTCTATAATTAATATCAATAAGAAATGCAATTCAAAATCAAGGACTCCATTATTTGTTAAATTGAATGAATTCATGTAATTGATGGACCACGGGCATTTTTTTCATAATAAATATAATTATTAAGAGAGAAACAAAAGTTAATTTCATGGTTATTGCATGAAAAAATAGTCCTGGTAACAACAAGAGGAGCCTAATTAACACGAGGTGATTAGAAATTCTCATTATTTAGGAATTAAACCAGTTAACATTTGTACGAAATGCAAACCATGAAAAATGGCACCTTTAGATGAAGGATTTAAATAGATTTGGAGTTTTATTGATGTTTATACATGTTTGATTCTATTAATATACTAGGTTGTTTAGCCACATGTGTTATATTTCATGATCAATGGATCAAAAAATGTGTTTGGAATCAAAAGAGGAAACTTGATAACCAGAAATGATGGGAGGAACTCTCTATTTTTGAATTCTATAATTAATATCAATAAGAAATGCAATTCAAAATCAAGGACTCCATTATTTGTTAAATTGAATGAATTCATGTAATTGATGGACCACGGGCATTTTTTTCATAATAAATATAATTATTAAGAGAGAGAAACAAAAGTTAATTTCATGGTTATTGCATGAAAAATAGTCCTGGTAACAACAAGAGGACCCTAATTAACACGAGGTGATTAGAAAATTCTCATTATTTTTAGGAATTAAACCAGTTAACATTTGTACGAAATGCAAACCATGAAAAATGGCACCTTTAGATGAAGGATTTAAATAGATTTGGAGTTTTATTGATGATGTTTATACATGTTTGATTCTATTAATAATATACTAGGTTGTTTAGCCACATGTGTTATATTTCATGATCAATGGATCAAAAAATGTGTTTGGAATCAAAAGAGGAAACTTGATAACCAGAAATGATGGGAGGAACTCTCTCTTTTTTTGAATTCTATAATTAATATCAATAAGAAATGCAATTCAAAATCAAGGACTCCATTATTTGTTAAATTGAATGAATTCATGTAATTGATGGACCACGGGCATTTTTTTCATAATAAATATAATTATTAAGAGAGAAACAAAAGTTAATTTCATGGTTATTGCATGAAAAATAGTCCTGGTAACAACAAGAGGACCCTAATTAACACGAGGTGATTAGAAATTCTCATTATTTAGGAATTAAAAACCAGTTAACATTTGTACGAAATGCAAACCATGAAAAATGGCACCTTTAGATGAAGGATTTAAATAGATTTGGAGTTTTATTGATGTTTATACATGTTTGATTCTTATTAATATACTAGGTTGTTTAGCCACATGTGTTATATTTCATGATCAATGGATCAAAAAATGTGTTTGGAATCAAAAGAGGAAACTTGATAACCAAAAATGATGGGAGGAACTCTCTATTTTTGAATTCTATAATTAATATCAATAAGAAATGCAATTCAAAATCAAGGACTCCATTATTTGTTAAATTGAATGAATTCATGTAATTGATGGACCACGGGCATTTTTTTCATAATAAATATAATTATTAAGAGAGAAACAAAAGTTAATTTCAATGGTTATTGCATGAAAAATAGTCCTGGTAACAACAAGAGGACCCTAATTAACACGAGGTGATTAGAAATTCTCATTATTTAGGAATTAAACCAGTTAACATTTGTACGAAATGCAAACCATGAAAAATGGCACCTTTAGATGAAGGATTTAAATAGATTTGGAGTTTTATTGATGTTTTATACATGTTTGATTCTATTAATATACTAGGTTGTTTAGCCACATGTGTTATATTTCATGATCATGATCAATGGATCAAAAAATGTGTTTGGAATCAAAAGAGGAAACTTGATAACCAGAAATGATGGGAGGAACTCTCTATTTTTGAATTCTATAATTAATATCAATAAGAAATGCAATTCAAAATCAAGGACTCCATTATTTGTTAAATTGAATGAATTCATGTAATTGATGGACCACGGGCATTTTTTTTCATAATAAATATAATTATTAAGAGAGAAACAAAAGTTAATTTCATGGGTTATTGCATGAAAAATAGTCCTGGTAACAACAAGAGGACCCTAATTAACACGAGGTGATTAGAAATTCTCATTATTTAGGAATTAAACCAGTTAACATTTGTACGAAATGCAAACCATGAAAAATGGCACCTTTAGATGAAGGATTTAAATAGATTTGGAGTTTTATTGATGTTTATACATGTTTGATTCTATTAATATACTAGGTTGTTTAGCCACATGTGTTATATTTCATGATCAATGGATCAAAAAATGTGTTTGGAATCAAAAGAGGAAACTTGATAACCAGAAATGATGGGAGGAACTCTCTATTTTTGAATTCTATAATTAATATCAATAAGAAATGCAATTCAAAATCAAGGACTCCATTATTTGTTAAATTGAATGAATTCATGTAATTGATGGACCACGGGCATTTTTTTTCATAGTAAATATAATTATTAAGAGAGAAACAAAAGTTAATTTCAAGGTTATTGCATGAAAAATAGTCCTCCTGGTAACAACAAGAGGAGCCTAATTAACACGAGGTGATTAGAAATTCTCATTATTTAGGAATTAAACCAGTTAACATTTGTACGAAATGCAAACCATGAAAAATGGCACCTTTAGATGAAGGATTTAAATAGATTTGGAGTTTTATTGATGTTTATACATGTTTGATTCTATTAATATACTAGGTTGTTTAGCCACATGTGTTATATTTCATGATCAATGGATCAAAAAATGTGTTTGGAATCAAAAGAGGAAACTTGATAACCAGAAATGATGGGAGGAACTCTCTATTTTTGAATTCTATAATTAATATCAATAAGAAATGCAATTCAAAATCAAGGACTCCATTATTTGTTAAATTGAATGAATTCATGTAATTGATGGACCACGGGCATTTTTTTCATAATAAATATAATTATTAAGAGAGAAACAAAAGTTAATTTCATGGTTATTGCATGAAAAATAGTCCTGGTAACAACAAGAGGACCCTAATTAACACGAGGTGATTAGAAATTCTCATTATTTAGGAATTTAAACCAGTTAACATTTGTACGAAATGCAAACCATGAAAAATGGCACCTTTAGATGAAGGATTTAAATAGATTTGGAGTTTTATTGATGTTTATACATGTTTGATTCTATTAATATACTAGGTTGTTTAGCCACATGTGTTATATTTCATGATCAATGGATCAAAAAATGTGTTTGGAATCAAAAGAGGAAACTTGATAACCAGAAATGATGGGAGGAACTCTCTATTTTTGAATTCTATAATTAATATAATATCAATAAGAAATGCAATTCAAAATCAAGGACTCCATTATTTGTTAAATTGAATGAATTCATGTAATTGATGGACCACGGGCATTTTTTTCATAATAAATATAATTATTAAGAGAGAAACAAAAGTTAATTTCATGGTTATTGCATGAAAAATAGTCCTGGTAACAACAAGAGGAGCCTAATTAACACGAGGTGATTAGAAATTCTCATTATTTAGGAATTAAACCAGTTAACATTTGTACGAAATGCAAAAACCATGAAAAATGGCACCTTTAGATGAAGGATTTAAATAGATTTGGAGTTTTATTGATGTTTATACATGTTTGATTCTATTAATATACTAGGTTGTTTAGCCACATGTGTTATATTTCATGATCAATGGATCAAAAAATGTGTTTGGAATCAAAAGAGGAAACTTGATAACCAGAAATGATGGGAGGAACTCTCTATTTTTGAATTCTATAATTAATATCAATAAGAAATGCAATTCAAAATCAAGGACTCCATTATTTGTTTGTTAAATTGAATGAATTCATGTAATTGATGGACCACGGGCATTTTTTTTCATAAAAAATATATAATTATTAAGAGAGAAACAAAAGTTAATTTCATGGTTATTGCATGAAAAATAGTCCTGGTAACAACAAGAGGACCCTAAGCTTAATTAACACGAGGTGATTAGAAATTCTCATTATTTTAGGAATTAAACCAGTTAACATTTGTACGAAATGCAAAACCATGAAAAATGGCACCTTTAGATGAAGGATTTAAATAGATTTGGAGTTTTATTGATGTTTATACATGTTTGATTCTATTAATATACTAGGTTGTTTAGCCACATGTGTGTTATATTTCATGATCAATGGATCAAAAAAATGTGTTTGGAATCAAAAGAGGAAACTTGATAACCCAAAAAATGATGGGAGGAACTCTCTATTTTTGAATTCTATAATTAATATCAATAAGAAATGCAATTCAAAATCAAGGACTCCATTATTTGTTAAATTGAATGAATTCATGTAATTGATGGACCACGGGCATTTTTTTTCATCATAATAAATATAATTATTAAGAGAGAAACAAAAGTTAATTTCATGGTTATTGCATGAAAAATAGTCCTGGTAACAACAAGAGGACCCTAATTAACACGAGGTGATTAGAAATTCTCATTATTTAGGAATTAAACCAGTTAACATTTGTACGAAATGCAAACCATGAAAAATGGCACCTTTTTAGATGAAGGATTTAAATAGATTTGGAGTTTTATTGATGTTTATACATGTTTGATTCTATTAATATACTAGGTTGTTTAGCCACATGTGTTATATTTCATGATCAATGGATCAAAAAATGTGTTTGGAATCAAAAGAGGAAACTTGATAACCAGAAATGATGGGAGGAACTCTCTATTTTTGAATTCTATAATTAATATATCAATAAGAAATGCAATTCAAAATCAAGGACTCCATTATTATTTGTTAAATTGAATGAATTCATGTAATTGATGGACCACGGGCATTTTTTTCATAACAAATATAATTATTAAGAGAGAAACAAAAGTTAATTTCATGGTTATTGCATGAAAAATAGTCCTGGTAACAACAAGAGGACCCTAATTAACACGAGGTGATTAGAAATTCCCATTATTTAGGAATTTAAAACCAGTTAACATTTTGTACGAAATGCAAACCATGAAAAATGGCACCTTTAGATGAAGGATTTAAATAGATTTGGAGTTTTTATTGATGTTTATACATGTTTGATTTTATTATTAATATACTAGGTTGTTGTTTAGCCACATGTGTTATATTTCATGATCAATGTATCAAAAAAGAGTGTGTTTGGAATCAAAAGAGGAAACTTGCTAACCAAAAATGATGGGAGGAACTCTCTATTTTTGAATTCAATAATTAATATCTATAAGAAATGCAATTCAAAATCAACGACTCCATTGTTTGTTAAATTGAATGAATTCATGTAATTGATGGTCGATGGGCATATTGTTCATAATGAATATAGTTATTAAGAAAGAAACAAAAGTTAATTTCAAGGTTATTGCATGAAAAATTGTCCTGGTAACAACAAGAGGAGCTTAATTAACACGAGGTGATTAGAAATTCTCATTATTTAGGAATTAAACTAGTTAACATTTGTAAGAAATGCAAACCATGAAAAATGGCACCTTTAGATGAAGGATTTAAATAGATTTGGAGTTTTATTGATGTTTATACATGTTTGATTCTATTAATATACTAGGTTGTTTAGCCACATGTGTTATATTTCATGATCAATGGATCAAAAAATGTGTTTGGAATCAAAAGAGGAAACTTGATAACCAGAAATGATGGGAGGAACTCTCTATTTTTGAATTCTATAATTAATATCAATAAGAAATGCAATTCAAAATCAAGGACTCCATTATTTGTTAAATTGAATGAATTCATGTAATTGATGGACCACGGGCATTTTTTTCATAATAAAATAATAATTATTAAGAGAGAAACAAAAGTTAATTTCATGGTTATTGCATGAAAAATAGTCCTGGTAACAACAAGAGGACCCTAATTAACACGAGGTGATTAGAAAATTCTCATTATTTAGGAATTAAACCAGTTAACATTTGTACGAAATGCAAACCATGAAAAATGGCACCTTTAGATGAAGGATTTAAATAGATTTGGAGTTTTATTGATGTTTATACATGTTTGATTCTATTAATATACTAGGTTGTTTAGCCACATGTGTTATATTTCATGATCAATGGATCAAAAAAAATGTGTTTGGAATCAAAAGAGGAAACTTGATAACCAGAAAATGATGGGAGGGAAACTCTCTATTTTTGAATTCTATAATTAATATCAATAAGAAATGCAATTCAAAATCAAGGACTCCATTATTTGTTAAATTGAATGAATTCATGTAATTGATGGACCACGGGCATTTTTTTCATAACAAATATAATTATTAAGAGAGAAACAAAAGTTAATTTCATGGTTATTGCATGAAAAATAGTCCTGGTAACAACAAGAGGACCCTAATTAACACGAGGTGATTAGAAATTCCCATTATTTAGGAATTAAACCAGTTAACATTTGTACGAAATGCAAACCATGAAAAATGGCACCTTTAGATGAAGGATTTAAATAGATTTGGAGTTTTATTGATGTTTATACATGTTTGATTTTATTAATATACTATGTTGTTTAGCCACACGTTTTATATTTCAGGCTCAATGTATCAAAAAGAGTGATTGGAATCAAAAGAGGAAACTTGCTAACAAAAAAAATGATGGGAGGAACTCTCTATTTTTGAATTCAATAATTAATATCTATAAGAAATGCAATTCAAAATCAACGACTCCATTATTTGTTAAATTGAATGAATTCATGTAATTGATGGTCGATGGGCATATTGTTCATAATGAATATAGTTATTAAGAAAGAAACAAAAGTTAATTTCAAGGTTATTGCAAGAAAAATAGTCCTGGTAACAACAAGAGGACCCTAATTAACACGAGGTGATTAGAAATTCTCATTATTTAGGAATTAAACCAGTTAACATTTGTACGAAATGCAAACCATGAAAAATGGCACCTTTAGATGAAGGATTTAAATAGATTTGGAGTTTTATTGATGTTTATACATGTTTGATTCTATTAATATACTAGGTTGTTTAGCCACATGTGTTATATTTCATGATCAATGGATCAAAAAATGTGTTTGGAATCAAAAGAGGAAACTTGATAACCAGAAATGATGGGAGGAACTCTCTATTTTTGAATTCTATAATTAATATCAATAAGAAATGCAATTCAAAATCAAGGACTCCATTATTTGTTAAATTGAATGAATTCATGTAATTGATGGACCACGGGCATTTTTTTCATAACAAAAATATAATTATTAAGAGAGAAACAAAAGTTAATTTCATGGGTTATTGCATGAAAAATAGTCCCTGGTAACAACAAGAGGAGCCTAATTAACACGAGGTGATTAGAAATTCTCATTATTTAGGAATTAAACCAGTTTAACATTTGTACGAAATGCAAACCATGAAAAAAAATGGCACCTTTAGATGAAGGATTTAAATAGATTTGGAGTTTTATTGATGTTTTTATACATGTTTGATTCTATTAATATACTAGGTTGTTTAGCCACATGTGTTATATTTCATGATCAATGGATCAAAAAATGTGTTTGGAATCAAAAGAGGAAACTTGATAACCAGAAATGATGGGAGGAACTCTCTATTTTTGAATTCTATAATTAATATCAATAAGAAATGCAATTCAAAATCAAGGACTCCATTATTTGTTAAATTGAATGAATTCATGTAATTGATGGACCACGGGCATTTTTTTTTTCATAAAAAATATAATTATTAAGAGAGAAACAAAAGTTAATTTCATGGTTATTGCATGAAAAATAGTCCTGGTAACAAACAAGAGGACCCTAATTAACACGAGGTGATTAGAAATTCTCATTATTTAGGAATTAAACCAGTTAACATTTGTACGAAATGCAAACCATGAAAAATGGCACCTTTAGATGAAGGATTTAAATAGATTTGGAGTTTTATTGATGTTTATACATGTTTGATTCTATTAATATACTAGGTTGTTTAGCCACATGTGTTATATTTCATGATCAATGGATCAAAAAATGTGTTTGGAATCAAAAGAGGAAACTTGATAACCAGAAATGATGGGAGGAACTCTCTATTTTTGAATTCTATAATTAATATCAATAAGAAATGCAATTCAAAATCAAGGACTCCATTATTTGTTAAATTGAATGAATTCATGTAATTGATGGACCACGGGCATTTTTTTTTCATAATAAATATAATTATTAAAGAGAGAAACAAAAGTTAATTTCATGGTTATTGCATGAAAAATAGTCCTGGTAACAACAAGAGGACCCTAATTAACACGAGGTGATTAGAAATTCTCATTATTTAGGAATTAAACCAGTTAACATTTGTACGAAATGCAAACCATGAAAAATGGCACCTTTAGATGAAGGATTTAAATAGATTTGGAGTTATATTGATGTTTATACATGTTTGATTCTATTAATATACTAGGTTGTTTAGCCACATGTGTTATATTTCATGATCAATGGATCAAAAAATGTGTTTGGAATCAAAAGAGGAAACTTGATAACCAGAAATGATGGGAGGAACTCTCTATTTTTGAATTCTATAATTAATATCAATAAGAAATGCAATTCAAAATCAAGGACTCCATTATTTGTTAAATTGAATGAATTCATGTAATTGATGGACCACGGGCATTTTTTCATAATAAATATAATTATTAAGAGAGAAACAAAAGTTAATTTCATGGTTATTGCATGAAAAATAGTCCTGCTAACAACAAGAGGACCCTAATTAACACGAGGTGATTAGAAATTCTCATTATTTAGGAATTAAACCAGTTAACATTTGTACGAAATGCAAACCATGAAAAATGGCACCTTTAGATGAAGGATTTAAATAGATTTGGAGTTTTATTGATGTTTATACATGTTTGATTTTATTAATATAATATGTTGTTTAGCCACATGTTTTATATTTCATGATCAATGTATCAAAAAGTGTGTTTTGGAATCAAAAGAGGAAACTTGCTAACCAAAAAATGATGCGAGGAACTCTCTATTTTTTTTGAATTCAATAATTAATATCAATAAGAAATGCAATTCAAAATCAACGACTCCATTGTTTGTTTAAATTGAATGAATTCATGTAATTGATGGTCGACGGGCATTATTTTTCATAATAAATATATTATTATTAAGAAAGAAACAAAAGTTAATTTCATGGTTATTGCATGAAAAAATAGTCCTGGTAACATCAAGAGGAGCCTAATTAACACGAGGTGATTAGAAAATTCTCATTATTTAGGAATTGAAAATAGTTAACATTTGTACGAAATGCAAACCATGAAAAAATGGCACCTTGAGATGAAGGATTTAAATAGATTTGGAGTTATATTGATGTTTATACACATGTTTGATTCTATTATATATAATAGGTTGTTTAGCCACATGTGTTATATTTCATGATCAATGTATCAAAAAATGTGTTTGGAATCAAAAGAGGAAACTTGATAACCAGAAATGATGGGAGGAACTCTCTATTTTTGAATTCGAATAATTAATATCTATAAGAAATGCAATTCAAAATCAACGACTCCATTGTTTGTTTAATTGAATGAATTCATGTAATTGATGGTCGACGGGCATTTTTTTCATAATGAATATAGTCATTAAGAAAGAAACAAAAGTTAATTTCAAAGTTATTGCATGAAAAATAGTCCTGGTAACAACAAGAGGAGCCTAATTAACACGAGGTGATTAGAAATTCTCATTATTTAGGAATGAAAATAGTTAACATTTGTACGAAATGCAAACCATGAAAAATGGCACCTTGAGATGAAGGATTTAAATAGATTTGGAGTTATATTGATGTTTATACATGTTTGATTCTATTAATATAATAGGTTGTTTAGCCACATGTGTTATATTTCATGATCAATGTATCAAAAAATGTGTTTGGAATCAAAAGAGGAAACTTGATAACCAGAAATAATGGGAGGAACTCTCTATTTTTGAATTCTATAATTAATATCAATAAGAAATGCAATTCAAAATCAAGGACTCCATTATTTGTTAAATTGAATGAATTCATGTAATTGATGGACCACGGGCATTTTTTTCATAATAAATATAATTATTAAGAGAGAAACAAAAGTTAATTTCATGGTTATTGCATGAAAAATAGTCCTGGTACAACAACAAGAGGAGCTTAATTAACACGAGGTGATTAGAAATTCTCATTATTTAGGAATTAAACCAGTTAACATTTGTACGAAATGCAAACCATGAAAAATGGCACCTTTAGATGATGGATTTAAATAGATTTGGAGTTTTATTGATGTTTATACATGTTTGATTCTATTAATATACTAGGTTGTTTAGCCACATGTGTTATATTTCATGATCAATGGATCAAAAAAAGTGTGTTTGGAATCAAAAGAGGAAACTTGATAACCAGAAAATGATGGGAGGAACTCTCTATTATTAAATTCAACAATGAATATCAATAAGAAATCCAATTCAAAATCAAGGACTCCATTATTTGTTAAATTGAATGAATTCATGTAATTGATGGACCACGGGCATTTTTTTCATAATAAATATAATTATTAAGAGAGAAACAAAAGTTAATTTCATGGTTATTGCATGAAAAATAGTCCTGGTAACAACAAGAGGAGCCTAATTAACACGAGGTGATTAGAAATTCTCATTATTTAGGAATTAAACCAGTTAACATTTGTACGAAATGCAAACCATGAAAAATGGACACCTTTAGATGAAGGATTTAAATAGATTTGGAGTTTTATTAATGTTTAAACATGTTTGATTTTTATTAATATACTATGTTGTTTAGCCACATGTTTTATATTTCAGGCTCAATGTATCAAAAAGTGTGTTTGGAATCAAAAGAGGAAACTTGCTAACCAAAAATGATGCGAGGAACTCTCTATTTTTGAATTCAATAATTAATATCTATAAGAAATGCAATTCAAAATCAACGACTCCATTGTTTGTTAAATTGAATGAATTCATGTAATTGATGGTCGACGGGCATATTGTTCATAATCAATATAGTTATTAAGAAAGAAACAAAAGTTAATTTCAAAGTTATTGAATGAAAAATAGTCCTGGTAACATCAAGAGGAGCCTAATTAACACGAGGTGATTAGAAATTCTCATTATTTAGGAATGAAACTAGTTAACATTTGTACGAAATGCAAACCCTGAAGAATGGCACCTTGAGATGAAGGATTTAAATAGTTTTGGAGTTATATTGATGTTTATACATGTTTGATTCTATTAATATAATAGGTTGTTTAGCCACATGTGTTATATTTCATGATCAATGTATCAAAAAATGTGTTTGGAATCAAAAGAGGAAACTTGATAACCAGAAATGATGGGAGGAACTCTCTATTTTTGAATTCTATAATTAATATCAATAAGAAATGCAATTCAAAATCAAGGACTCCATTATTTGTTAAATTGAATGAATTCATGTAATTGATGGACCACGGGCATTTTTTTTCATCATAAAATATAATTATTAAGAGAGAAACAAAAGTTAATTTCATGGTTATTGCATGAAAAATAGTCCTGGTAACAACAAGAGGAGCCTAATTAACACGAGGTGATTAGAAATTCTCATTATTTAGGAATTAAACTAGTTAACATTTGTACGAAATGTAAACCATGAAGAATGGCACCTTTAGATGATGGATTTAAATAGATTTGGAGTTTTATTGATGTTTATACATGTTTGATTCTATTAATATACTAGGTTGTTTAGCCACATGGGTTATATTTCATGATCAATGGATCAAAAAATGTGTTTGGAATCAAAAGAGGAAACTTGATAACCAGAAAATGATGGGAGGAACTCTCTATTTTTGAATTCTATAATTAATATCAATAAGAAATGCAATTCAAAATCAAGGACTCCATTATTTGTTAAATTGAATGAATTCATGTAATTGATGGACCACGGGCATTTTTTTTCATAATAAATATAATTATTAAGAGAGAAACAAAAGTTAATTTCATGGTTATTGCATGAAAAATAGTCCTGGTAACAACAAGAGGAGCCTAATTAACACGAGGTGATTAGAAATTCTCATTATTTAGGAATTAAACCAGTTAACATTTGTACGAAATGCAAACCATGAAAAATGGCACCTTTAGATGAAGGATTTAAATAGATTTGGAGTTTTATTGATGTTTATACATGTTTGATTCTATTAATATACTAGGTTGTTTAGCCACATGTGTTATATTTCATGATCAATGGATCAAAAAATGTGTTTGGAATCAAAAGAGGAAACTTGATAACCAGAAATGATGGGAGGAACTCTCTATTTTTGAATTCTATAATTAATATCAATAAGAAATGCAATTCAAAATCAAGGACTCCATTATTGGTTAAATTGAATGAATTCATGTAATTGATGGACCACAGGCTTTTTTTTCATAATAAATATAATTATTAAGAGAGAAACAAAAGTTAATTTCATGGTTATTGCATGAAAAATAGTCCTGGTAACAACAAGAGGACCCTAATTAACACGAGGTGATTAGAAATTCTCATTATTTAGGAATTAAACCAGTTAACATTTGTACGAAATGCAAACCTTGAAAAATGACACCTTTAGATGAAGGATTTAAATAGATTTGGAGTTTTATTGATGTTTATACATGTTTGATTCTATTAATATACTAGGTTGTTTAGCCACATGTGTTATATTTCATGATCAATGGATCAAAAAAATGTGTGACTCCATTATTGGTTAAATTGAATCAATTCATGTAATTGATGGAGCACACGGGGGGGCTTTTTTTTCATAATTAATATAATTATTAAGAGAGAAACAAAAGTTAAATTCATGTTTATTGCATGAAAAATAGTCCCTGCTAACAAAAGAGGACCCTAACGTAACACGCGGTGATTAAGAAATTCTCAATATTTTAGGAATAGAAACCAGTTAACATTTGTACGAAATACAAACCTTGAAAAA